>VWZV01003293.1:172770-230087 GCA_013397155.1 Irena cyanogastra
CCTATGCCGAGGGCTAGAGGGGATCCCCGCTCGGGGTTGGCACCTATGCCGGGGCCTCCCGGGGCCCCCAGCCCGGGGTTGGGAACCATGCCGGGGACTCCCGGCCGGGGTGGGGTGCCTTCCCCCGGTGCCTGCCCCGTGACCCGCTGCTGCGACATCGTCCCCCACCGCGGGCACGGCGCCCACCCAGCCCAGCCCGGCCCGGCCCGGAGCAGCGCTGGCTCAGACGCGCGGGTTCGGCACCGTGAGAGACGGGCACCGCNCAGCATGTGCCAGGAGCTGCAGCGGCAGCGGCCGCCTCTGCCTGTGCGCGGCGCGGCCGCCCCGCTCCGGCGCCGTGCGCGGCGGCGGCGGAGCAGGAGCAACTCCCGCTCCTCCCGGCGCGTCCCTCCTCCTGCCTGGCACCGTGTGCCGGCGGCGGGTGCACGGTGACCTTACGGAGCGTGCATTACCTCACAGGTAAATATCAGCTGATCCGCCCCGAGGGCAGCGGGAGCAGGCGGCGGCGGGAGCGCACGGAGCCTTCCCGAGGTAGCGATCCCGACCGGGGCAGCGGGTGCGAGGTGCTGGGCGGGGGGCGCAGCCGCCTGTTGCCCTCTGCCTGTGCGGGGAGCGCCGGGGGTTCCCCATCGCCACCGTGGTCAGGGGGCGGCCTCCGGAGGGTGGGCCAGGCGGGGGAGGCAGCCCCCCTTGTCCCCCACCCTCCCGCGGCCACCCCCAGTAGGGTCGCACGGCGCTCCCCCCTGTCCCCAGGCGCCGCTGAGGCGCTCACGGCGTGCGAGTGTGCACAGGCATGCGGCACGGCACTCGCTCCCTGTCGCCCACCCAGCCACTCCGTGCAGCAGGTCTCGGGGACCCTGGAGACCACCTGGGGACCCGGTGGGCTGTCCCTGCTCGCCTGCTGTCGCCTCTTGCAGCCGGCTGAGGTAAAAGTGACGAAAGGACGGCGCCCCGCAGCGCAGCAGCGACTGCCTTTACCTGTGCGTTCACCGGCTCGTTGGCAAACTTTGGTGTTGGGCGGTGAAAATCTCGATCGTTGCAGCAAAACTGGCTTGCTCTACATTCCCATGCTAGAGACCAGCTACCACCCAAAGTGAAATAGTGCTGGCGACCGCTGAATCGGGTACTTAATCACTGGATCCACTTCACAGCAGGGGTGATGTTTTAGGTAGTAATTTAGTAGTACTTTAAAAATGGGTGGAAAGCAGTGTTGTCTGGTAATCCTTATAGTTACTGGTGACCCAGATGTTCAAAGGAGAGGTTCGCCTTAGGTGCAAGTAACAGGCAGCATCACAGATTTGGTGCTAGTAGGCTTTCAATATATTGTGTTGTGTTTGAAGTTTCGTAACTTTCTGTTCGGTTCTGAACGATGTATGTATCTGCTTCTCCCCTTGTTTTTTGGCTGTAGAAGTATTTTAATAATGGGGATAAAGGCACGGATTCTGTGGTTTAGAATTCTGTGTCGTTAGCTGTGGAGCTGTTTTCGTAACTTTTTCCTGGATACCAGGTTGTGCCTCACACCTGTGACTGCCGCATGACCAGACTAATAAAATTATGGCAACCAAAGAGTAGTAAGTGCTAGGTTTTTAAGTCACCCTGGTTTCTGGTTGTCAAAGGGTAAGTGAGCATGAGATAAGAGCCAATGCCATGTCTATTTTAAGTTCATGTCTTTATAGTGCTCCTCAAAAGAGAATGGTCCTACTGACACATTTTTGGGTTTCACCTTCCTGTTGCAGTCAAGGTCCTGCATTTATTCGAAGTCTGTATTCATTGCAGCGGACGATTTCGTGGTTTTTTGGGTTTTTTTGTGGGATTTTGTTTTTTCTTTTTCATAAGACAGAAGTAAAACTCAAAGAACTGAATGCCTCAGAATAAATCTTGCCTTCCTGTAAAAAAGCACACATATAATACCAACTCCTGGCTTGACCTCTCAGTGGGATGTAAAGTGTAGTCACAGTGAGATGCTATCGTCTTGCAGCAGTGGTAGTAAATACAAAATTGCATACATGTGCCCTCTGTCATCACAAGCAAGTGGGTACTTTATGCATGTAATGCTCAGTATGTGTGGCTCCCCAGTGGTGTGTAATCATTTCCACAAGCAGTTTTCAGTGTGTTACTTGTTGTGTGCCCCAGTGCCCAGCATGGCTGAACTGTGCAGGATCAACCATCATAGATTCAACTCTCTCTGCAAAGCAGCTCAGGACCCAATCCTGAAAGCAAACCTGTGGCAGTGATCTCTGCATTATAGAGTAAGCCACTGATTCTAAAAAACAGAGGAAAAAAAAGCACAAGGTATGTTATGGTAAACTGCTGGATACCAATTCCTTAAGGTTTAGAGTGAGGTGAAGGATGACTTGTTTTGTTTGGTTTTTGAAGGTTTATACCTTTATTAATTATTTCCTTGATTCCTACAGTTTTATGCTGTCAGAATGTAAAGTAGATTGTCTCCTCTTACACATTTTGTCCGGTATAAATCCATTCAGACTTGCCTATAAGGGTCAGCACTGATATAACTTCCATTCCAGGCAAATAATCAAATATAATTGCACTGAAATCAATGAATATATACAGACATGAAGCTGTGAGAAGAAAATGGCCCTCATGGTGTTTTATATTTGTGTAGTTGGAAGCCAAAAATAGCTGTCGTAAACACAGCGTGTCCTTTTGGAAGAAACAGTCAATGCCTACCTTAGAGTTGTTCGAAGTTTCTTGTGTTTCAGCAGCCTTGGGTTAGAAAAGTGAAGGCAGCAGTCTTGCAATGAGAACTGTTTCAGAGAAACTTTTTGTTCCAGTGACTAATCTCCTTCTCTTTAATTCCACGTTGTTAATCTTAGCGTGCCCATATCGACACTATTAACATTTGGAAAGGACTGCTTTTTCAAACAGGATTCCTTGAGTGTTTTGCCAGGTGTAATAGGGTTAATTCCAATTACTATATTTTAAACTGCTGCTCCTCACATTAATTATATATATTCCTATCTCTAGGCTTAACAGCAAAATGTAAGTGCTATGGAATGTTACATTCCAATTAGTTTTGCAGTGCAAATGGGGATTATATTTGATAGGTAAGTCTGACATGTACTGCATGACTTGTCATGCTTTTCCTGGAGAGAGGGGAGTCTTGGGTCTGAGTCACCATGGAAGAACATAGAGCCCCGTAGGCATAAAACTGGTGCAATGGAGTGATGAGTCAGATCTCTTGTCTTGAAACTGGGTATTATGTGGTATTCATGCATGGGGTGCCTCCCGTTCATTGTGCACCTAGGCAAGTAACTAACAGGCGGAAAACTCACCTAATCAGACCTCTGACTTGCCTTTTCTTCGCAGCGTTGGTCCTACTTCTATGGAAATAAAAGGCTGCTGGTTAGGATCATGTAGGAAATCATGGTGTATTAACCTGTGGAGCTAATCAGCTCTGCCAGGCTATACCCAGTCATTTCTTGCCTTGTTTCAAGTCCATGTAATACGACCTAATACTTAAATTTTCACTTCTTGTGTTTTAGAGTTGAACCAGCTTTTTCAGACTTCTGGAACTGGATAAGGAATAGCAGAGTAAGAGCAGTGTTGCATCTTCATAGATCCCAGTATTTGTTAAGCTAAATGACTTTTCATGAGCATTGCTGTGGAATGTCAGTATTGTTTCTTTTTCCAGAGGAAATTGATGTAACTGCTAAGCTAACAAAAATAATTGATATTTCTTAGAAGTGGTAGCCTCAGAAATATGTTAAACAGCAAGAGTGAAGATTTGCCCACGCAGCTGTTTTTGGAAACAAAACAAAGCCGTACATCAGAGGTGTCTTCACTTAGACACTTACTGTGAACTTCCTTGAATAGCAATCATTAATAACGCTATCTTCTCAAGCTAATGGAGCATGAAGGTTCCTTGATTTGTAATCATTTGGGAGCAGATGCTTGAAATTCTGTCCACTTACACAAACAGCACAAGAATGACACTTTTGCTGAAAATCGGGGGGAAGCAGGGGGGAAATTATGTGTGGGACTATCAGAATGGCTTTAAGAGTGTAATGCAATGTCTCCCCTCTCCAGTGTCATTACAAAAGCTACTAGAGGGGCTGCGTTTGGAAAAAATTACATAAGGGTTTTGTTTGAAAATTGTAGCAGAACATTATTGATTTGTATATTTTTAATCTCCTGTATGTAGCCAGTTACCATATTGTGGTCGCTGCAGATGTTAGCGCTGGTTTTGGGATAGGGTGTGTGTGTGTTCATGGTCTTGGAAAAAAAGATTCTGTCTTCTCACATTGCCTTAAATTGGGAAACTGTTACAGTGAAGACATATGGAAAACCATGCAGGAAAGATGTGCAAATTTAGGTCTATATTGTACAAATTCCAATTAAAGCATAAATGCTTCATCTGTTTTTAAGTTAGATGCATCTATTGTATTCTTTAGATGTATAGATATCTAATGTCACTTGTGGAGAAATCAGTGCAGGGATGGTTTAGCAGTCTCAGCGACTGAGATAAAATGCCAAGCCACTTGTAAGAACTCGGAAATTTCAGTGGTCTTTGTCTGCTAGTGTGGAGATGACCAAATCTGAGACTGATTGCCCTGCTGCTGTTCACTTCTGTAGAGCCAGGTTTTTGTCCTCCTGCTTAAGACAGACAGGTTTGAAATGTATGGAGCAAAATCCTTCCCTCAATTACGATGACATAAATCCAGTCTTTGTCTATTTTCTTCATCTCACTGGAGAGAGAAGGAGATCACAACTGTTCTGCTTACCTATGGCATATCCCCAGCTGCTGCTAGGGACTGTAATTGTTTCACGCAGTGCCTTTACTATAAAATGTGTGACATCATCTCCTCTTGGAACCACTGTATTTGTACCGATTGTGTGAGAAGTACCACTGACAGTTCACATGCCTCTGCATATGCCACGGGGACCCAGAGGGAAATCCTGAGCTCTACCTTTTATTGTACAGAGGCTGCATTTTTATAGGTATTCTCTCTCTGTATAGGCAGAACAGCCTATAAAGGGAAATACAGTGATTTCTATAATTGTTCAAAAGAGATTACAACTTAACAGAATTCCATCCTATAACATACAAAGTACAAATATAAAGGCTCTTTTCAGTTAAATCTTTCACCAGATTGATGTCAAGAAGCAATGCAATATCTCAGATGATTTGGTCTTTTTTAATCTTCTCAGCTGGAAGAGATGTCAGAAGAGCCATTCAAAATTGAAGCAGAAGATACATGTGGAATTTCCTCATGTAGTGGTCTGGATGTCTGCTTATTTTGCTTGAGAAGAAATTCAGACTTTAGAGACACACTTGATTTTCCTTTCTCTTGGTGCTGACAAGCTCTGCCTTGGCTTAATTATCTAAAGAGTTAACAGCAATTAAGATGTCATGTGACGGCAATGTCTATAAACTGTTTTGTGATGTAATTATCATAATGTAAGATTTTTCTGACCTGATTAAAGTGAACAGGGGAAAGAATCTTTCAGCATTGTCTCCAGCTTTTCAAAAGTTCAGCTGGGACTTCTTCCTGACCACTGAATCCTCACACAGCGGGTGTGAGTGGAGGCTCATTTAACTGGTAAAACTCCTCCATAGTGAAGTTTGACCATGTTGGTTTAAGTAAAAGCATGATATAATTTTGCCCCTGGGCATTCCTGGGGAGCAGAGGAGCTGCTGGTTTAGTGCCAGAATTTGCTTGTCATACTTACGGGTGAATAGGCCCATTGAACAGTGAGACCATGTTGAACTGCTCATCTTGGCTCGTGCAGGGAGGTGGGGTTTGCATCCCACTTAACACCAGTGAGGGTTGGTGAGCTGATTCCATCCGGGAGGAATAGCCACCTTGAGAGGTTCTAAAGCAGTCTCCTAGTGGCCAAGTTCACAGGTGCCTGGAGGAAAAGAAAAGTAGAAGATAAAGCAACATTTCCTGGCATGTTGTTATTGTCACTGAGAGATTAAAACCCCAATGCAAACCATGACCCACCTCTGTCTTTCACGCAGTACAAGTGTAAAAGTAAAGGTCAGCTTTAAACAGGAATGTGAGAGGGAGCAGCTTGCTTAAGATGATCCTCCTGGAAAGATTTGGGCTGAATTGAAGATCTGATGCATGTGACATGATCTGATCTTGACTACTGGTTCCTGGGCAGCTGGAGTTACTCACCAAGTCTGCAGACGCGTGGAATGAGCTGCCTTTTGTCAGCTGTTTGTCTATGCCCTTATGCCTCACCAAATTGCCTGTATAGTGGCTATTTACATCTATTGAGTCGTCTCACAATTACCCTGTTGTACTTGATTGGTGCCAAAGTCAAAGTTAAATGATGGCTGGCCTGTGCTCAGCCACAGCAGCATTGTCCACTGCAATCACCTCCTCAAAGCAGCGCTGGATCAGGGTCTGAAGTACCAGTCAGCTCTCCTCTTTTCTTTCCTCTTTGAAATCATCTTTGCTTTAGCGTGCGTGCCAATGCTCGTGCTCCCATGGTGCGCCACAGGAACTTGAGTGGCGCTGGGAGGCTTTCGTCCCTGGAGAAAGGAGGGCTCTTGGCTGCCCACCAGAGTCCATCACCGCCCGACAGTTCCGCTTCGGTGAAATGGACCGACCAACGTCTTGGTGGGCACCGTGCCAGCCCGGCAGATGGGCCTCAGTGCGCGCAGCCAGCAGAGCACATACGTGTGGGTAGATGTAGGTAATTGTATGTATGGGCATAACAAATAGGGATCTTCGCAATTTGAAAAGAGGTGCCGAAGTGAACGGCTGAGTACCAAAGCAACAAGGCTCAAGACAGACTTCTTTTGGACAGGGGGCATGTTAGAGTGCTCAGAGGAAGGATCGGTGCTTTCCTTGTTGCTCTCTGCTTGCAGTTTTGCAGATTACGTAATAAACAAGGGAGGCTATTTAGTCTTTTGAATCTAGGCGCTCTTGTAACTACAGCTGGGAATGTGGAAAATGACGCTTCACTGTGGTGGATTTCCTTACAAACCAGTTGGAGCTTGCTACCAGCTCAGGTTTTACCAACATAGTTACTAGTACAGCTTGAGATGAGTGGGAATTTGTGCATGCTGTACTTTTTGTTTTGAATTGTGTTTTAAAGTGTGAAATACTGTAGTGAACAAGAGTTGTGTGGAAATCAGTTGTCAGTACAAAACATGCCAAACTTTTTTTGTAGGTCATAGCTTCTGAAATCTTTGTGTAGTTAGCTAGATTCCGTAGCTGAGCCCTTTCCATGGATGGCAGTTAGCTAACACATGCATGCAGGCCATATATTATTTGATAGCTAAATACGTAGAATTCTTTTGAAGACATTAACATTAGTTGCCTCTCTGCAGAAAGGACATAGGAAAGCTAGATGACTTAAACTTCTCTGCACATGGATTTGGTTGTAAAAGCCCGTTTCCCTTGAGCCCATTTCCCTAATTCTATAGATGTGATGCTGGAGAATCACTGGCCTTGCTGTCTCAGGGGCACACAGGTTTTTTGGTTGAAGGTCCAGCTCTCACTAGGAGAGAGCATTTGTGGATTGCAGGATGAATAGCATCACATACCCAGCTGGAAATTGCCATGATCTTCTATTAAATTTTGGAAGGTCTGTGGATGCAGTTTTTTTGAGCTGGTAAGGCAAACCAAGGATCTGTGATTTTTGTCAAAATCCGTAATGAGCTCTGGATACTCTCAGTATAAAAGTAGAGATTCAGCTTTATCTTTCTAGGATCCTTAAGTTAGATTATCTGGAATTACTGGGATAAGAAAAATCTTTTCTCAGATCCTGGAAATAAATGATACTTGCCAGGTCTAATGTAATCCCTTTATGCTTAACCTGAAGACATGGCAACTGCCTGTGTGACTCCCAAATCAGGTACTGCTGATTTCTAAGTGCATACAGTCCACAAGAGAAATTTTGCAAGCCAGCACATTAAAGGCAGACCTAAGGAGTGTGTTTTGGCTTAAAGAACGGGACCAGGCTTTTATTGAGGACTGACCTACCTGGCAAGGTGTCTAAAATGAGTGTGAGGAAAGCACTATTGTGAAGAGGGGAAATAATGAGGTAACTTCTTAGGGCATGGATTTTAAAAAGCGATTAAAATTCCTGCAGGTTTCAGTGGCAGGTATTTGCTCCTGTAATGGAAATGATAACACCTTTCCTGTTCTGAGTGTGATGTCTCATGTGTATACACACTTTTATTAACTTCTTATTCTCTTTTTTAGGTGTCCAGATATGTTTACCATGTGACTCTGCTCATTTTTCCCTTCTTAAATACTAACCACAACAAGCAGTTTAATGGTGGTGTGCACTAGTTAATGGGAACTACAGAAATTTAAATCCCCTGTATTGGAATTCTGCAAGTTTTGACTCACTTAATCCTTCTCTCCTTAGCCCACATCTACCATTTCCCTTTGTGCAGGCTACTAGGAGTACAGGCTTTAAGTCTCAAGGGGTTTTTATCAGTTTTCTTATCACTTGCCTTCAGCTGCTTCTGGTGGGAATGTTAGAAAAACACAGGTGTAGTCCTTCAGAGGGCTGGAAGAGGACAAAGGGATGGGAAAACAGGATGCAGGAGGAGGAGGAGGAGGTTGGTTATTAAAAGGAGAAGGTAGGATGGAGAAAAATACTGTGTGAAAGGAGAAAAAAATGCAAAGAGTAGAAGAAAAAAAACCTGAAAACAGCAAAAAGAAAAGAAGGAAGGAGAGGAAAAGCAAAAAAAAAACCCAACTAGATCATCTGGTGAGAAGGATGTACTGTGTTAATTAAAATTAGTACATGCTCCAGCTAGGTTCTTGTTCTCTTAACATGACAGAGCACAACTGATTTTGCAAAGGCTTATTTGGCAAAGAGTCTCATTTGACCTTACAGGACTGCTTGGAGGAGGAATTCTCTCGAGAGGACCAGTGTTAGCTGTAGCAGGGCCAGTTTGCTGGGCTTTTCAAGCCCACACACAGGACATTGGAAGCTGAACTGCTCTGTGTGACCTTCTACAGGGAAAGGTGATACATACTGTAAATACTGCAGTATTAGAGTGACTCCAAAAGTAGTCCCCATTTCTCTAGACAGATGCAGAAGATTTTAAAGCAGTCAGTGTTTGTGAATGCTACATTTCTCAAAAGGCACTTTGGTAATTTTTCCTTCATGACTGCTGTTTATCGACTCATATCAAGACTCAAATTATTATGGACAACTGCATGAAACTTTTTTGTACAGAAAAGGTACACAATAGCTATTGTACAAGGTAGTAACTTAAAATGCAGCTACTTAGTACATTTCTCTGCACTAAGCATTAGCCAGTCATCCTTAAGCAGAAGAATAGGTAGAATACCTTCATGTTTTGGTGAGAGGTATGTTTCATTTGTCCCATTGTAGTGCTCTGCTGTATTTCCACGGGGAATGCTACATTTCTGATACCCTGGGAGCCCCATATTATCCCTGCTATTTGCATTTACACATAAGTGTTACCTATCTTCATTTTAAAAACAAGCTGGCAGAAAGATAATTATTCCTGCACAATTTGTGGCTTTTTTTTTCTTTCAACATATGAAAGCACATAGCAGGGCTTATAAAACTCTCTTGATTTGTTGTAAGCAATCAGACTTTTGATGGTGCACTTGACTATCAGAACAAATTACTTCTTTACCATAAGCTCCGTTCCAAATAATGGATGTAATGTTAGTGGGCTTAGTGAAGCAGTGGGTTATATTACAGTGACTGCAAAGCATGAAAACCTACTGTGTCTTTCTGTCATAAAAAGGCCCTGCCTGTGCTGTAGATCCTGTGAAGAATTTGTAGAGATACTTGAAAGGATAAAACACTGTATAAATTCCTAAAGTTCAAAGAGAAAATACCACTCAGGATAAAAAAGGGAGCTTAGCCCAGCAGCAGCTTAACCATATATGACAGATCTAGTGCTAAGTCCTGCGCCATCAATGCAAATGCTTCTGGAGTTCACCAAGTAGCCAAATGGAAAGCCTTGAAGAAAGGCTTTGAGGATACTGACCTGGGGAGAGGGGCAGAAATAAAAAGACACATGTTTCCCAATAAATGACTCTTATTCTCTGGGCAGAGTGTGAACAGGGAAGGTTTAAGACATGGACAGCTAGATTTGTATTGCATTTCCTGTGAAAATTACTTCTGAAGGTATTAATATGTGTTTGTCTATATGTCTGTGGAAGTATTATGCCATAAATAGAATTGGGAACCATGAAAGTTGGGCAACCTGTTAAACTAAGATAGGGAAAGGTCACACCAGGCCTAAACAATGTTTTTGAGTGTTAAGAGTTAAAAAAAAATCATTAGCTATGCCCTCCTTTGGTTGCCATATAATGACGTGAACATTTGATCTGATCACATTTAGGCCATGAGGGTAATCAAAGTGCAGTAAGAAGACTTACTTCTTCTTTCTGCATCATCCTATAGTACAGTCATGCCTCAGGCTGGCCTCCCTCCTCCCCTGCAGCTGCTTTTGTGTGCTCTTGACCTCTTAAAGCCCAAGGATCCTTTCCTGTCCTGCCAATGACACCTGGATTTAAGCTGCTCTGTCTTAACCACTGCTGCACATGGACTGTGGATGGCCTATGAACATGCAAATCATCTCAGTGATTAATTGCACTGGTTGTCACACGGAACGACACAAACCCTGGTGGCTTTGGCAGGTTGCTGTCGCCGTAGACGTGCAGGGCCAGCTTGTAAGAGTGTCCCAGGAAAGGAGTGACACAACAGCATTTTAGCAGCTGTGCTGGTACCAGGTTTCTGACTTACTACCCAGTGCTCAGTCTTGTTTCAAGTAGTGAAGATAGGACGTGATGTTGTATCTGGAAGACCTTAATGTTAAATAAAATGAAACGCATTTCATGCTAAGGGCAGTCGTAGGAAAGTAGGTATGAGGTTGTAGTCCCTGCTGTGAGATGAACATGCATGTTACAGGCCATATTGTGGCTTTCTGGCCCTTGCTGATGACCACAGCAGTAGAAACGGTTCATATTGTCCTTGTTTATTCATAGGAAAAGGAAGAAAGGTGGAGCTGCATCTCTGTTCTGAAGCTGAAGTATAGGCTAAAGGTATTCTTTTTTTCCCATGGATTTAGGGTTTTTTTTAGGAGACTGAAGCAGTGTGTTCTAAGCAGTCACAGGAGCTTTGATGACAGCTGTTTTGCTTGAAAGCCTGTATCTGTCAGTGTCTGTAACATGGTTTGATGTAATCCTTCGGATTTCCTCATGTTTAAAAAAGCTGCAGAGTCTTCTTTGCCTACCAAAACACATTGAACAGTTGAAATTTTAGCAGTAATATTCCTAAAACCTGCTGTTTTGCACATACTGTGTTTGATGATCCTACTGTTTATGTATTTGTAATACATCTCTCACCTTAATCTGAACATCCAGTTAAGGACATGGCTGAAGAAAATAGGGAATTTCGAAAGAAAAAGAAATGGAAATAAAGTAATACTAGCAGAAACTTCAGTAGTCCCATATGTCTATGCCATTTGCTGCCCAAAATCAAGGAAAAAGATTTAAAAACAAACTTGTCTTTCAGAGCAGACCTTATGCCTATGAGTCAGTGCCATCTTACTACTCAGGTGTTGAGAAGGTTTGTCCTTGAAATCCAGATTTCCCTTACATACACTGACGTGTTTTGCAAGACCTTGAGATTACACAATGGAAGGAGAGCTGCAAGCTGCTGCCAGAGCTACAAATGGTCACGGTTATCCCATGAACCTTTAATTCCGTGAGCTCTGGTCCTGCAGATGGGAACGGCGGGGCTGCAGGCAGGTAATCGGCACCGCTGGACTGGCTGCCCCTTTGGGCAGGTGGGGAAGTGCAGATGTACCACTGAGGGCAGGATGCAGGTGTTGCCCTTCCTTTGACATCAGCAGCTGGGCTGTTGCTCACCTCCCCTTTTTTTTTTTTTTTTTTTTTTTTTTTCTCCCCAAAATGCTGCACATTTTCTCAAGCAGGAATGCTTGAGAGAGGACGGTGTTAACTGTGTGGGTCCTGTGGCTGCCTCCTCACTCAGGATGCAGAGGAGAGTGGGGATACAGGACCTGACATTAGCACTCCTGAGTTGGCTATCTGGAGACCAACCAGGCACTTGAATTAACTGCTGTTTTTTTCCAGGAGATTCTCTATGGCCTCTGCTTAACAGACAGAAAAAGTGACTTTGTCCCCTTGGTATTACAATTTACATCCTAATTTGTTGAAACCAACATGCAAAGCTACAAAGAAACTTGTTTCATCAGATCCAGTTACCCAATATTATCAGCATCTAGCTGGATGGCTCTCAAGGGACTTTGGGAGGGGGGAAAAAAGGTGTTTGGTTTTTTATGGTGGTATTCTTCCTTTCCTTGCTTTTCTGTGTTTTAACTTCTTTCTGCTGAAATGACAGCAAAGCTTGCATGTTTTTGTAGTTAGCTCTTCACACATCTATTTCCCTTTAAGGAGTGCAAGATCCTGGACCAATCTACGTTTTTCAGTGGTCTTCAAATACAGTAATCAAGAACAATGTGTTGCTTTGTTTGCAAAACCCCAAACCAAAAGGTTATCACTTCCTTGTCTCTGAATCTGGAACTGCTGTGGAACTTCCTGGACCTTTTGCTGTCTGCTTGGCTAAGTCCAAAGAATGCCTTCTTAACATGGGGTTAAAAATTCATTAAGAATATATTTGCTCTTTATGCTTTACTTCAAATTGTATTATACTTGTATTTGGAAAGAGCACATCAGCGATTGGAACATAATTTAGGAAAAGTTTTTAAACGGTGTTAGAGTGTTTAAATTGAAGCTCCAGCATACACTCATGCACAGTCCTTGAATTATCAAAACATTTGGTAGTGTTTGTTATGTGAGCAGTGTGGCTGGAAGCTCAGACCTTGAAAAGGCCTTCACTGTTTTTTTCACAGCTTATGTTTGAGTTTATTCCTTTTGTTTCCTTTTATTTTTGTTTTTAAAGAAGATCATCCTCCCCTACCTTGCAAGAGCTGAGTGTTTGATGTGACTTTGTTTTGGAAAGTGGTAACACCCACTTGTATACTATTTGTGAATCATCAATGTCATTAGATATTAAGATGTTTACCTGGATTTTGAAATACAAGGTTCTGCTCTGTGTTGTCTGTGCATCTGTATTAACAGTATCCTTAACTGTTGTGTTTTTCTACTTGGCAAGTATTCCTAGCAGCAACTCCTGCAGCAGATCCTTCCAAAACTTCAGCATTTGTAACTGTACTGTTACCATTGGGTTTTTTAATATTCTATTTTTAAATCTCCCTTTTCAAAACAAAATACAGGGAACAGTTACCAAGAAATGTGGCAAAAAACTACCCTAGTTCCTAAGCCTTTTAAGCAAAATACAAAGCAGTACAGCTAATCTTTGCCTTCTCATACAAAAGGAGAATGTAACACACAATCTAGGCAGTAGATCCTTAGCTCCAGAAATTCATACAGCTCCAGTAAAGTCACTCTTAAGGGAATCTGCTATGACTGTTCTCTGTGTGTTTCCTGTGAAGCATCCAGTGCCTGCACTGGGGCAGGATCAAACCACAGCTGCACCAGAGAAGGGAAATAGGTGCCTGAATATATACAAACATGTATGTGTGCAAAGGTGAGATGACAGGATTTCTCTGTCAGCATACTGGGGAGAGTTGGTGAGGGAAGAGCCAGTGGTAATGCAAAACAAACAAACAAACAAACAAAACCCAAAACGTAAGGAATGAACAACAGGCTTTTTGTGATGGCTTGTAGAGTGTATCACAAAAACACAACTGCAAAGAGTAAGTCAGTGTCCTAAGAATATGGATTGCAATGGTCAGAGTCCCTTTCAAATGGTGTTGAGTCCATGCCAGCCTTAATCCCAGAGAGACTTGTTGCATTGGGGGGGCGGGGGGTGATATTTTGAAATCCAAGAATTGTTCTCGTCTTCTCAGTGACCTGACTGATGAACACATTTCCCATTTGTAAGCGGAGCATATTAAGTCAGCTCATAAGTCAGCCAGTATCTCGCTGTGGGGCTTTTAAGTTCCAAAGAGGTGGGAGTTCATCCATTGTTTTATTTGCCAGCCATATTTTTGTATTTAGTATTAAACTATTGCATTCCCAGATAACGCTGGTCACTGCTAAAAGTAATGATTTGGTTTTGTCAGATTTAAGTGTATTTAATAACCCTGTCAAATAACAAATGTTTCTATTTCTGTCAGTACACCTTTTTAGCTCTTGCAGCACAAGTAGGAAAAAATGCTATAATGAAAGCTTTGGGAGCTGATATTAGAGCTGACTTTCTGTGGGAATTTCTGTGTGCAATCCCAGGTGGTTTAGCATGACTGAGATACCAAGTTGGCCCCTGGTGCAGAGGGAAGGCTTCAAGGCTGAATGATAAGAAGTTATGTCCTTCCATGTTTTGTACACTTACATCCTTTTTTTTTCCTATCTGAGCACTCCAAATGATCAAAATAACTGGCAAACATTTTTTCTTGTTTGTTTTTTAAGTGGTCTTGAACTGACAAGACAAGAATCCTTAGGACAGTATTTTTGAGAAGGTTGCAAATGTCTGAAAGTAGAGACGCAGAATATATTTACCTCAGCTGTGATTTCACTGCCGTAATAAGATTTTTTTTTTTTGCTTTGCTGCATACACCAGGACTTTAAGATTATGCCAGCTTATGCTGAGCTAAATCCAGATATGGGATTTGGTTGTAAAATGTACAAGGAGAGGTTTGTGTCTGTAAAAAGTCCCTACAATCCCCTTTCCATGAGAGGATATTAGCGGGTTGAAAGGAATCCGTTGCACAGTGCTTCCATGCAATCCAGGCTGAATTAATTGTGACCTTGCTTTTC
Organism: Irena cyanogastra; assembly: GCA_013397155.1. Taxonomy (NCBI): domain Eukaryota; kingdom Metazoa; phylum Chordata; class Aves; order Passeriformes; family Irenidae; genus Irena; species Irena cyanogastra. The sequence continues at coordinate 187,554 of VWZV01003293.1, forward strand.
ACACCCCTGCAAGGCTCCTGAGGAGCCAGGAGGTAACTTCACTGGGCTTCTTCCAGATGGCAGCGTTCTTTCCCTGCAGGTGTTTTGGTGTTGCTGAAGCTCGTGTGGACCAGAAGTGTGTGAACGTGTCCGTGAGCGATGCTCTCCTCCGCTCTGTGCTTCTCTGCCGTGCTCTCCATGTGCAGGGGCTGTGGCAGAGGCACCTCCTGAGCCTGGACAGCCCACACTGAATGTCACCCACCCCACACTCTGCGTGCTCCTGAGCAAACCCTTGTGCTCCCCCTCCGTCGGAGCATCCACAATGGCTGGAGCTTAACTACTATCATTTGGTGATTCATTTGCAGTGCGTATTTTCTAAAAATTGCATAGGCTGTTCTCAGAAGCAAGGCGAAGAAAAAAGCAGCTGTTATGAAGAGAGAGGAAGAGAAACTCACACATACAAAACACAGAGCTTTAAAGAGCCAAACCCACATTGTTAGGGGAGGGGAAAAATCCCAAAATTTGCCATGTCTTATCTTGGAAAAAGATCAGAAAGATTTTTGAGGTACTATTCATATTTTAGACAATTAACAGCTATACTGAGTCTAATAACATGCAGACTTAAAATCAGTTCTGACTTACATTTATTACTTTTTTGGGTTTTCACAGAGAATAAACCAGGAAGTTTTTCCCTGTTGTAAAAAGATGTGATTTAATATTCAGTACTAGTGAATTTTAGACATGTGGTACTGATACTGAAAAAAACACTGCTTTGTAAGTGGTCTAAGAAGTACCAGAACAGACCAGTCCAACTTTTATTCTATTCTATCAGTGAATGCAAAGAGCAATTTCATTGTGCCTCTCTTTATTCTAGCACAGCTTACATAGAATTTGATTTAAAAAGCAGAAAATTGACATGACTGAAAAAAAGAAAGGAAAAGTTAATCTTCAGTGCTGTGGAATGTTTTGCTAAAAGCTTTTGCTTTCTGCATAAATTGATCAACAAAAAACTGTAGTCAAACCCAAAACTTTCCATTCAGATATTTTAAAATGTTTCATTTAAAAATTCATGATCAAAAGATTTTAATGTTGCCAAATTCATTGTTTTCTTTACCTTAGTCTGAACTTATTTTTTTTCCTTACTGAGCCACTGCAGCACTTCATCCTTTCTGTCTCCTATTGTGTCAGGTTTCCCAGCCTGAAGATACTTTTTTTCTTGGCATGTCATCACTATGCAGCTTCTGTGCCCAGTGGGGAGGTTGTATTTTGCTGTCCAAAAGCAGCTCCATAGTCCAGTCTACAAGACACCAAAATTAGAAATCCGCTGAGATCCTCCAGCAGCCCAGAGAGACACAGCTTATCCCAAAACAAAAAGACTCAGTCTGTTTTGAAAGTGATGCATTTTCTCTGCATGAATTAAACTTGGCTTTTAATGAAGTACTTCATTTGATTTTGCTGATGGAAGCTTTCAGTTTTCAGCTGAAGCTAAAGCACTTCCGTGCTAAAATTTCTGCTGTTTGGTTTTGTTCTCGTGACCAAGTCTCTTCCAAGACTCTCTTAGTCTTTGTTTGCATGGTTTGTAACTGGGAAATACCCTTGTTGTAAGGGCTTTTCTTCTGAGATGCATTCCCTGTTCTTACAAGCAGGGAACTATGGAACCAGTGTTCTTTCTCAAAGTGGAAGAAACATGTCAAGGTCAGATTATAAATTTCCTTGCAGACTAATACACAGATTTATGTTGAAGATCCTGACCAGCTTGAAGCCCAGTGAAACAAAAATTCCTGCCTGTGTGTGTATTTAAGGAATAAGCCACAGATGAGTCATGAATGCAGCATTACTAATGACCCTTCCCACACCACAGCTGCTGAACCTTTCTGCAAGGCAGACCTCCCCCAGATGCCAGGAACACCTCATCAGTACTCTCTTGGTCTGATGGTCTCTGACAGGCTTTCAAAGCTGGCCCCCACCATCTAGCTGAAAAGGCTGTGTAGAATCCCAGGAAAAAAAAAAAATCTGTTCTTTGCCCCATGGATGATGTGACCCACCCACATCCCTCCCTTGGCCTCACCTCTTGGGTGATGAAATCTCTCAACTCTCCAGTAATCCTTGCAGCTCTGAATTTACCTCTAAGTCATGAAGCTGTGGCAGAGAATCGCTGAATGAGTGAGTCAATGCATGCAAATACATGTAAACAGGAGAGAATGTGGTAATTTGTGCCATCTTAATAGTCTGCCTATATTACTATTAGCATTTTCTTTGATGGACTAGCTTTCCTTTGACATGCTTTTTAAAATGACCTCTATAAAGGCATTTCGTGAAAGTAAGGTAGGAATGGTTCAATATTGTTTTAGAATAGGCTAAAAAATCCTTTTGTGGCTCTTCTCATTAAACAAGCAATTTTTCTCCCAGGGCAACACAAAATGTGAGTTGAAAGTAGGATGAGAGCAATTAAGATCCAAGAAGGGGTGTGTATAAAGCTAGGATTAAAGAAAGCTGAAAAGCAAAATTTCAGCTGAAAAACAAAAGACTGATAAATACATTGAAAGCTTTTGATGGCTGCAAAGTATGTAGAAAGGCAGTTCATTTAGTTTCAGCTTTTGTTTTAACTGCCAGTTTCCTGCAAATGAAGATTTTGATTTCATTCTGAAGAAAATTTTGGGGAATGGTATTTCTTCTGCCCCTGAATGTGACTGGCAAAATAAATTTGGAAGATTTGCCACATGAATATGATTTCTCTCCGTTTTCATTAAATCTAGATTTAATAGATTTTTCTTCTTTTAATGAGATCTGTCATTCTTTTTTCTCTTTTATATTTTGCTTTTCTGGCTGGCTACTGTTGTGTCTTCTTTTGGGCAGTCGCAAGCCCTTTTATTAAAAACAAGCCATTTTCATAAGAATCTTGCTGCTTCCCGGTTTGGAAACCTGTACATGAGAGCTGCTGCCTTTTTAAGCCCTGTGCTGTCTCACAGTGGTGCCAGGAGAAGCGCTTGCTGTTGGATTGCTCCTACTCTCCCACTGCTAGGAGCCACTCATCTCTGAATGGGAAGTACCTGGAGCTCTTGGAGAGTTGCTTCTCAATGGTTCTTTAGATGCTTGACCTGATAGATGCTTCTTAGAGCTACTCAATCTGCTGCTGAATACTTGGAAAAGTGAGGAGGTTTTTTTTTTGGTGAAACTCGATTGTTTGGATAAAATGGTGCTTTGTTGCCTTGCTGCCATGTAAATGAACAGTTTCCGGGAGAGTTTTAGTGGTGAATTGGAAGTATGAACTCAAACTTTGGGCTTCAGGTTCTTGCTGGCTTCTCCACAAGGGAGATGGAGTTCTGAAGCCCTGTTTCAACACTACCAACCCTGAGGATGCTGATGCTTTTTTGAGCCAGTACCATGATTCAGGGTGATTTGTGTTGATAGTCTCCATTTTCTTTTGAAAACAAAGTTAGTATTAAAACATTTTTTTTTTTAAATTTGGAGTTAGATCAGGCACCAAACAAGCTCATCTGAAACAGTTCAGTAGTGCTGTACCATAAAGCTGTTTGATGTCCAGGGCTTAATAAAGTAATTTCTACCAGTTAGGAGTAGCAGTTTGGATCAGAGTTGCCTATGCAGTAGTATCTCTTAGTCTGAATTAATTGATTCTAAAAAGTGCAGGTCGAGTGCACAAATGTACTTTATGAGCAAAGATAATGGATTTTCAGTTGAGGTGCTGGAGATACAAGCCAATTTACATCAGCATATGCTTATTAGTGTTTTTCATACTTCTGTTGAAAATTACTGTGTGATTTCATTCCTTTCTCTTCTAGCATGTGTATCTGAAAATGGTTTTCAAGCAGTGTTGGTTGTTCACTGAGCACCCAAAATCAAAAAGTAACTGTATTTTAAATATAATTTAATAATAATAATAATAATTAAAAAATCAAATAATTAAATAATAATCGTATTTTAGAAAATAAATGAAAAATCATTGCTAGCTCCTCCTTGTGAGTTATGTTGTGAATGGGATGGTTTGCATTAGAGAGAGTTATGATGTGTATTTGAAAATTTTATTCAAGAAAGAAAAGCTGAAAACAGGTTCAGCCAGCTGATGTGCTGGGTTTCATTCTGCCTTTATCTTTTCCTCCCACAATAGGAGGAAGTATTTGTAATTAATCATGTTCTTCAATATTTGACAAAATATAAATCTGCTGTGACTTCCAGACTTTGCTAAGGATGGATTAGGAGCCAAGGAACAAGAAGAGCTGCCATGCATGGTGGGACTAGTGTGGAAAAGTTTAGTGCAAACTTGCCCCATATTGTTACCAATCTATCAGTATTCACAAACATGAATTAAAAATATAACAGATACATTGATAGGTATCCTAGTAGAGGCTTTCAATTTTCAAAAAAGTTCTTTTAATTACTTTTGGAAACACTTTTAAGAATTTATAGTTATCATTGTCCTTTCAGCTATAATTAATTATAATAATTAGAGCTGTGGACACAGATGTTCAAGAACAGATATGAGTAGGACAAGCAATCTATGGCAGCAATAAATTCATGCAAAGAGCTTTCCTATCCTACACAGTGGAGTTTCTTGCTCTAGGCGGTAGAGTGCATGTGTCTGTCCTCACTGGCTCAAATCCTGGAATTAACACCTTGATCTTCTTTTTGGGCAGATAAAGTGTAGCTTAAAAATGTTTCCTGAGACCTTTCAGATGAAAATCTAATATGAAATTGTTTCTGCTGCGCTTCATTAGAGGTGCTTGCGACTGGATTGGTATTGATTGCTTTTTGAATCTGATTCTGCATTTTAAAAAGTTGCAAGAGAAAAATGACAGTGATAGATGTGTACCTTAAAATCCCTCTGTCAGATGTGAAGGAAGCTGCAGTTCATCAATGGCCTGTTAACGACAGAAAAGCCAATGACTATTCACAACCTGAAGGCTCTGATCCTACAACCACTTGAGAGTTGTGTGTCTTTATTAATGTAAGCAACTGCACTGAACATCTGGGATTACTCACATCGATAAAACAACCTGAGTTTGAGGGATCAGTTACCTTAGAAGCTGTTCATGTAAGAAAAAACTATGATCAGATAATCAAAGTCAGAAATGTAAGTATAAGAGGGGTATCAGTGCTTCTGATACTTAAGAGTTTCCCTGTGCTTTCCAGCCCACAATAGCAAAATATGCAAGGTTAATAATGTAGAAGAAATACACTTTGTGGTGTTAATCACTGGAACTTGCTTTGTCACTTTTGTGACAGCTCGTGTCTGAAGGCTGTCTGAGTTCAGTGGGTTATGCCACTGAGGTGACACAGACACTTCACTTGTTTTCACCCATTCTGTGCTGCTTCTTTGCTTTCTGCAGGCCTGACAGTTTTAGAGAAACATTGCTGATACATGTGACATCTCCTTATCTTCTTTAGCGTGATAATGACATCAGACTGTCATTATCATTATAAATGCTGAGGCATCTTCAGGTACTGCTATGGCACAGGAGTTAAAGGAGTGTTTAGATCTCATAGGGATATTGTGATCATAGATCCCCTCCTTTCCAAGGTTCTTAACCCTAAACTGCTCATTTGCAACTGGTACTCCCCATCTTGCACATGTGAAGTTGTCCCAATGTGCTTGTGTGTACAGCAGAAGTCCACAGTCCACATGAAAGAGGAGCTTTAAGGACTGCATCAGCAGGAGTGAGGGCTCTGATGATCACACTTCCTCATCCTCACCCTCCTTTTCACCCATCCTAACCCCACCAAGTTATTCCGAGAGTTTAGCAGCACTTGGGGTGATAGGACATCAAGAAATGTGTTTTGGTTTTTTGTGCTTCTCCAGATTCTTCCATTTTGTTTGCTTCCTGTCTTCCTTTTTATTAGCTTTACCCCTTCTTCAGTCATAGTAGTTAAAAAGAGAAGAAACACTAAGTATGTTTTTAAGGCAAATATTTTGAAAAGTGGAAAAAATAGGAACAATTCATACAGCTTTCACTGAAAATAAAACTATTATCCAACAGTAATGTTTATAGTTTCATTGACTGTGCTATGCCCATGTTAGAAATGGTCCTTCAGGTGACTGTCTCCCAAGACATGTAGTTGCATCAAACCTCAATTCTCTAGTCCATGACTTTCTATTCTAATTAGATGAAGGAACCCAGTTGACTCTGGCCACTGCTGTAAGTGCAAAGTGATGTTCTTCTGGGACTGGAATTGTTTGCTTTGTAAGTCTAGACTGCTGTTTGCGTTGCAGTGGATATCCACCGAAGTCTTATGTGGGTAAATATCTTTGGTGTGCTGCCTATTTTCATGTTAGTTCTGTTTTCCTGTTCTACTGTGAGAATGCAAGAAGGAAAAGACTGTTATTTAGTAACTATATGCTAGTATGTGTTTTCCTGTGATAAAGAAAACCAGAATTTTTTATTTTATGATATATTGCGTGCACAATATTATCACTGCATCAATCTAAGCTGATTCCGATACCAAACCCGAATGTGCCATTTTCTGATCATGGAGTTGTTTGAACAGGACATACAGTCAGTGGCATAGCCTCTCGAGCTGATTGGAAAATAATATTCCAGACAGCTTAGACTCTTTGGGAACAGACTCCAAAGGCAAAGTAACCTGCCAGCAAAAGAAACAGATTGTTTCCTAAATGCAGTAAGTAGCACTTGTTGCTCCTCTTCTCCTAATTGTTAAGCTATTTTCCGTCCAGACAACGTATGATACACCATCCTCAGCCTGCTCCAATGACAGGATCTTTGAAGAAACATAGAGGTTGGTTGGTTTTTTTTTTAATGAGCTTTTTTTTTTCCAAAAATGGTGAAATACAAGATGTAAAAATATTTGAACATATTCTCCTACTCTTCCTAATTCCTAAATGGTTTGTGGGAAAATTACTGCCTTTGTTCTCTGATACGTTGTTTGCAAATTTGTAGTTGGAGGTGATTATTTAAAAAGCAGAATAGACATCACAGTAAGTTTCACTTTCTGTGATCCTTGACAAAAAGTGTTTTACAGTACCCTTTTTAATGGACAGTCTCACTTTTTAAAAAAAATAAAGCACATTATGTTCAGATTTATCCAAGATACCATCCTGTATATAGTTTAAACTGTTACTTTCCCCCTCTTTTGATTTGCTGACCACTGCTGCAGTGGTGAATGTTTAACCCCCAGTCTGTGCTCCAAGCAGCATGTCACTGTCACGGCACAACTCTTGTAAGGGGTCAATGTCATGTAGTGGCAACAAAGCACATGGGTCAAACAACAGGGCCTGGAAAGATTAGTTCATATAACCCTTGTCTGTCTACAGTACTTGAGAAAATATTGGAAAACAGAAGAATCAAATAAAAAGTCTGTGTTTCATTCTTTCTCTCAACTTTGATCAGGAAATATTGAACTTGTACTCAACAGATCAAATGTTTATCTTAAATATGCTTTCAAATAGAGAATTAATTGAACTCAAGTAAAACATGGTATGACCTGAGACCAAGAATTCTTACCTCTGACTACACATAAAACACTGAGTTCATACAGTAGCTCCAGTAGCTTTTACCTAAGGAAGTTCTGTCCCAGCAAAAGAAGTGTGCATGCAGTAATGAAACTGGCATTGCTTTTGTTGTTTGGAGGACAGGGGGTAATAAGTAAAGCATGCTATATGAAGTCTCTGTAGAATTTAAGCAGACAGTATAATAATGTGTATTTGTGGTTTATGGTATATGAAGAATTTGATCCTCCAAGCACTACCAACAAGTACTATGTGAGAGCTACCAGTTTGTGTTGCCATCTGTGTATAGAAACTTCAGTTTCTATACAAGCCAGCACTCCACTTGTATGATTCATAGCTGTTAGAAAGAGTTATTAGTCACCTACTTCACTCTCCTTCCTGTATGGAATTATTCTTTATTGTGCTGTACATTTGCCTCTTTTTTGTCAGTCTAATTTTAAATTATCGAAGTAATGGAGCTCCCGCTGCTTCCCTTAGGAAAATGTTCCAGAGCATTAACAGATCTGCTGTTAAGAAAGATACTAATTTCCTGATATTTTTTCTTTTATTAACTTTATTTCATTGCTCTAACTACTGTCTTCTGTGCATTTTCCCATGTTCTCACTTTGAAATTTAAGCCTTGCACCCTGCAAACATATCTTGTTTATTTTCAGCTACTATACATGTACATGAAGAGGTAAAACTTAACCTATACAGGCCTGTGTTTGGTAGGAGTAAGGCAATAAAACTGCTAAAATTGGTTCATTTTAGAGCAACACATCTTTGCAAGAGCTCCAGAAGTAATTACAAACAACAGCTAAAAGCTTCATGTGAGCTGAAAGTTGATTTCCTAGGCCACTTTGTAAAAATAATGGTTGCACTTACCTGAATTAAGTAGACAGAGTTAAAAGTAAAACCTCATGTAGACATAGATTTTGATTTGAGTTTTCTAGTTTTTCTGGAGAGCTGGTAAGATACTTCAGGCAGTTGAAGAATTTTCAGTTTCCCAGTGGAATTTACAGTCCCGTGTGAGCTCCCAAGCTGTTTCAGCACAAACTTTAAACCAAAGACAGTGTTTGCTTGTGCTGCCTTGCAGTTCTGCCCTGAAATGGATGAAGAGAGCACTTGGTACTCATCATAAGATGAGTGGTACAAGATGGTGGTTTAAGATACTCTTTTCTGCTTTGCATTCCCGTGATCATTGTTACCTCAGATAAGAGACAACAGCTTAGCTCAAGTTGTATCAGAAGTCATCAGACACTCATTCACCTGACTTCACTTTAAACCTATTTTCAGTGGGTATCGGTTTAATGAAAAAGTAATTCTTAAGTGGAAATAACTCCCAACAAGTTTGTGTTGCTGGATTCTGCATTTTGGAATAAAATCTGCCTTAAACATGTGGCTTTACATTGCCTTGCTCTAAGTACACATACTTAAGTGGCTCTACTCAACAGAATGCTGAGCAAGTCTTGTATCCACACTTCTGCTGTGAAATTTGCCATCATTAATTTCCTTGCAAACTTTAGATCACATGAACAGCTTTCAGATAGCTTGCATGCTTCCACTATCCATCTCTTTTCACTCTCTCTTGGACATGGACTGTATTGTGCTGACCTTGTCCTAACTGCCAGCCCTCTTTCTGCTGAGTTTCTTATATAATTCCAGTTCACAAAACTTCATCTTCTGCTTGGGACAAAGTTTCAGCTGTGATATCTTACCCTGGATGCCAGCTGGTATAGCAGGTTAGAGAGCTTGTTCTAAAATTTTTAGCTTGTCAGTTTTATCAAAGATCTGTCATTCTTTTCCAGGAAGTGTCAATGTTTTATATGATAGTGTTTCCCTAGGAAATGCTTACAGTAGAACTCAAGGATTTTGAAAAGGAAATGTTTTCTAAGGCTGAATGAGGGCAAGAGCATAAATAGAATTTGATTTTACAGAACACGTTCTGTAGTCGTGACAGAGAATGAAATAAATAATACAATGCAGAGAGTAGGATGGCAAACACGGTTCTACTCATTGCTTAACAGTGTGTCTCACTTCTTGAAATATTTGCATCTCAAATGGCCAGCCTGTCAGGCCTTTGAAGCCAGTGAGAAGACTGCAAATGACATCTCCTGTTGTTTTGGTGTACTCAGTGTTCCTGTCTAAACATCCAGGGAAGACATGAGGGCAACAAGACAAAAGATGATCATGCAGATCATACAATAATGTAAACTGGCCATCCTAACTTCTGGCTTTGCCAAGTTACTTGCGGGTAATGGAAGGGAGACACTGCATTCTGAGATAGAAAATCCTAGTGTACTTTCTTAGCTCCTTTTCAAGAGCCAGTGTGTGATTTTGTTCTGTAAAATGGAGTAAAATGAAAATCAAAACCAAATCAGTCTTTTGGGGTTTGCCCCAATATTTGCTCATATTGGCATTGCTAAGGTTTCTATGAATATATTACCAGAACTGCAGTCAGATGTTGAGTGTTTGAACAGGTTTTTCCATAGCTTAGTTGCTCAGGCTGTCTTTACCTAGAATATGATCTTATGGCCACTGAGTGATGAATCTGTTCCTTTTGTTAACTCAAGCTGTTACTTAAAAGGTAATTGTTCTTTTTAAATTATAATTGAATCTTCAGACTTTATCTGATAAAGCTGACTGCAAAATGCATGAACCAGCATTAGGATTATTTTATGTAGTATAACTGACCATGCATAGAATTCATGTAGTAAATTAAGTACTGACAAATACGTCTTTTGTCCTCTTTATTCTAACTGAAGTCTAGGTGAGCAGAACACATGGAAATTCCCTATATTTAGCAATCTTAACAGGATCCGTGCTGTAAAGGTAAAAATACCGACTGGGTGTTTTGGGAGTATTTAGTTCTAGCTTGTTGTCTGACTCAGATCTGTAGATTTTTTGCCAAGAGATAGGTCCAGGTTGAAAATACCTGGTAGGGAGTAGCTGCACTGCATGAAAAGCAAATATTAGTACAGAGAAAGGAAGTTTTCTGACGCAGTCTAATAGATAGGTTTGTGGAGATGAACGTCACTTTCGGGATTGTGTCAACTGAGGCAAGAAGCAGGAACTGGCTTTGCAAATCAGAATGGAAGCCTTGCTGTAAAAAGTAGCATAGCAGAGAGTAGGCTGGAATACTGCCCTACTCAGAGTTTACATTCAACTTCAGGCCTACTATGTATTACTACATTTGTGGTATATTGTGTCTTTTGCTATGCAGGTTTAATGATCTATAAAAAGCCTTTTCATGAATTTGTCTTTGGATGTCTGCTCTAAAATGGTGACTTTACATATTTATATGATGAACTCTACATTTATGTTGACAGATGAATAATTCAGTAGCTCTGAGAAAACAGTAAAAAGTCAACAAAAGCAGAAGAAATGTCTGCAAGACTCTATAGAGCTGAGATTTCTAACCAGGAGACATAGCTGTTGTGTTCTGATGTCATGTCTTGATCCTCAGATAGATCCCATGGTGAAGTTGGGTAATAAAAATTTGAGACCTCAGAACAGTGAGAAATTAAGATACAGGACAATGACATCATTTGAGGTATGAGGAAAAGGGTCAAATTGAGAAAAGCAGTTGTGAAGACATGTTTATCTAAAATCTAAAATACAAAATGGTTCAGGAAAAAATTGCATATAAAGTAATTTGCTCTCTTAGTTTGCCCCTGGAAGACTTCTTAAGATATTGTAGAAAAGCTCAGTGAAACAATAAAAGCAATTGCTAACCTGTGTGTAGAGAAAAACCAACTTTTTTTACAAAGGAAGAAATTAATTCTGTCACATACTAATAAAATGTCATGCTTTTGGATAGAAAAAACAGTTTCTTCACCTACTCGCTTCCTTTCTCTAAACTTCTATGAATTTGAAAACTGTTCTGAAGTCTTACTAGGAAGTTGACATGCAAGTTCTTGAGAGTTGTGTGGCAATATATAAACTACAGATGCAGAGTTTGGGAAGCTATTTTAGTTTGACCATTTGGTTATTTTACGTGCAAACAGCCTTTACAGTTAAGTGTATGCTGGTACTTCTGTCATGTCATAAATGCAGTGACCCTTAACAGAAGAGGTTAATGGTTTTCGTGTCCTAATACTGTTTGTCCAACAGAGATGTAAAACAGAGCACTAAAGGGTTGAATTTGTAGTGTTGTTTGGCTTCTTCATAATATTTTCTTAATAAATGGCAGCTGAGAAGGTTTTAGGATATAGGATACAAACAAATCTTTAATTGCCATCTTCATTATCTTTTAAGTGAAAAATACTTTTGTTCTTGTGGAAAGGACCTTTTCTAATAATATGAAAAGTATTTTGAGAATAAATTAAGGGTAAGTAAATACTACTTACACAAACTTGTAGTAAGCCACAGCAGAATTTTATTAAGAAATAACTTTATATTTAATGATTATAATATAAACTTAAACAGCAATAACAGACTTTCAAAATATGGGTCTGTGACTCTTGTCACAGTATGGTAAAGGCTGTTATATAAGAAGATCTGGAGTGGACTAAAGGGAATGCTCCTGGGACCTGGCAATTAACACATTCTGAGCACACAGCTTTCACAACAGTGCTTAAGATGCATGTGGCAGAAGCATTAGGAAAACCTGATTGTTTCACAGGATTTTTTTCTAGTAACAAAACTCACAGTTACAGAAGTTTAATTTATGTATGTATTAAAAGGAAAAGCTCTAGGCATTTGTGCATAAAACTATAGGAAGCACATTAAATGGTTTTCCTATCCCTAGCACAAAATTTTCAGAGAGGGTCACCACTCCTGCGTGACAGAATGTGTGCAGAGTAGTATGTGAGCAGATCACAGACCAAGGGCTAGAAGAGATTTAACATGTTGAGTTGGCTTTTCCACTGCTGTTTTCGTGGTTGGAGTCAGCTGCTGCTGGGCATGCTGTGCTCAGGACTGAGGTGGACTGCTGGGTCCTGTGATCCAGCCCCTAGCCTGCTCCCAAATCTTCCTCTATGGCAGTCTGTTTGCAGAGGGCAAACACCTCCTCCAAGTGCTGTTTGAAAGGCTGCAAAGAAGTATCCCTGTGTAGCTCCTCTGTCCTTGATACTCCTTTGCATGTTTGTTGTCTTCTGTTGAAGCCAAGGGCTTTTGTGCTGGTTGTGAGCCCAGGGGTGAATCCCAATTCACCTGTAAATCCAGTAGTATTGATGGGAATGGCACACATACATTCCTTGTAGGACTTAATGAGTGTTCTGTGGAGAAAATTCCTAAGTACCAGAGGCCAAATATATCCTTAAGTATAAAGTGTTAAATTTACATAAGCCAAAACACCAAATTCCTCTACAGGTTGTTTCTATCCCTCATTTTAGCCCCAGTAACCTTCATCTTAGATCTGACAGCGGTTTAAGATACTCAGATAAGTATTTTTGTGCATTTTCAAAATCCAACAGTAAGCAGAGTGTCTTGTATCTTAGGGAGCAACTGAAGAGCTTTGTTAGCTGATTAGTACTTGCATAATGCAGACATCTTTAGTCTCTTGAGTTTTTAAAGCTCAGATCATTGTTTTCAGTTTTCCATGGACCTGATTCATGCCTAGTGGTTTTGAAAAAATGTGTCAAATGGATGTCAGCAGTACAAGTCATGTCCTGCTATTTTGTTAGCCCCTCAGTGTCCTGAGGTACAGACTTGCAATATCTCGTAGGATAAGAAAGGAATGGGCAAACTGTGGATATTGGTACCACTGTCTGCCCCTGTGAAAGTAAAAATTAAAAAGCAGCAACCTGTATTAGGTTTACAATAAAGATCCTATAAATTGAGAAGCTTTCTCAGCAAAATGGACCCCCATGCTGCTTGGGTGGCAGGTCTCTCTAGCAGAGCATCACCAGCAAGATGGAACAGCAAAACAGATCATCAGCTTCTTCAACCAGATGGCCTGAGGACCAAGAGTACAGGCATGGGTTTTGGCACTTACCCAACAGTGACCTCTCTCTCAACAAACCTTTTCTCAGGGCAAAATCTAGTAGAAAGATCCCAAGCAGAGCTGCAACCTCCCTTCTATTACAAGATCTGCTATAGGAGGGAAGGAGCAGGCCTGCAGCCATTATAGTTCTGTTTTACTGCCCTGTTAAAAGCGATGCCATACTGCTATTTTTAATTTAATTATTTTGTGAGAGTGGAGGTGATAAAATGAATTGTTTCTATGCTTCATTCACACACCTAATGGGAGAACAGTGCAAGGGAGCTGTAAACTGTAATCTGCATGAGGAACAGCAGCAAGAATTTCCAAATACACTTGCTTGGAGTATGCTGAAAAGCCATCAAATGCTAAGGAATCCACTGTTCATCCCCGTTTCTGGTTGTATCCAAGTATAATTTTTACAAGGGTACCTTGCATCCAATTGAACCCTTTCAGGTTCATTTGTGCTGTGCTGTGGCTTTCATTGTAAGCAAAGAACACCTGACTATAAGGTGTGTATATACATGACCTTGTAAAAGGCTCTTTGCTGTTTCAGCAGAGGCAGGAGAGACTACAAGTGAGAGCAAAGATCCTTATCAGGGACTAGAAAAAGTGACCAGGGGTTGGGCAAATTGTGCCCACAGCCATCCAGATAGAAAGCTAAAGGATTAAAGAGCCCCACAAGCAGAGAGCCAGAAAGCTGAGTTGCAGGGCCACAGGGAATGGATGAACAGTGTGAGAGAAATTTACTAAACCAGGCAGAGGATTGATGGATTTTATTTCCCTCCAGATTCTTGTATTGAGAGCAGAAGGCTTCCTGGGTAATGTGAGACTCTGCTCTGAGAAAAGGAGAAGGCAAACTACCAAAAGGCATAAAGGGTAGACTGTTGATGAACCTGCTGGTAGGTAGGCAGTGAAAGGAATTACATATGCTTGTTGTGGATGCCTCATACTCAAGATTGTGTGCAAGTGAGCCATGGGGGTACATCCCCTTTAGTGCTTCCTTCATCACACCACTGCTGTTCAAGAGGAGAAACTAAGGCAAGAGATGGGTGATCTCTTAATGTAAATACACCTTTCTACATATTATATTGATGTTTGTTCAGGTAGCTGCTTCATGATTAGTTCTTCCAGCTCTTGGTTTCCATATGCCTTAAGGAAATGACAGTATATTCTCAGGCTTGCTTGTATTTATACTAATTAAATACTAGTAAACCTGTCTACCTGAAGAACAAATGATAAATCACTTTTTCCGCAGTTCTGTGTTGGACTTCTCTATACTCCTAACTATTAAAGCTCCTTTATTTTTTATGTTCTTCTATCTTACAAACAGTTATGTAAGTTTATAGTCCTGCATAATTTAGCTGTGCACTTCTTGCACTGAACTCAAAGAGAGGAAATCATAACAAATTCTGTAGGAGGAGGATTTCCAGTTATTCAAGGCCTGAAGTGATGAAATTATATGGAGATTTATATTTTTATTATGCAAAATCATGGTGTCTCCAGAACATCTCCATTGCATAGCAGCTGAAGAAAAATCATTATCAAGGTCATGTACCTGAATTTCTTTTAAAAAATGATAATACACAGTTGGAAAATAACATTTAGCACCCTAGCACTTAAGGAAGGGAAAACCTTTTACAGTGTCCTACTATTCTAACTGAGCAGGCAGAGGACTCCTTCCAGGGGCTGCAGGTAAAGATTCTGTGTTGTGGCCAGTGGTCTATTTCCTGTCTAGTGCAACTGCAAATGGAGTTGCTTTTTCACCAAGTCTATGGATTAATTCAAGGAGGGCTCCTGTGTGGTCTGGCATGCCACAGAAAGTCAGGGATAAAGGTAGCAAAGAAAGGCGCCATCAGGCACTGAGGTAACAGAGGGTTATGTGCTCACCTACCTTGTGCCAGTGAGGCTCTGGCAAAGAGGGTAGTTTTGTGCTTGGCAGCATGCCTGAAGGTGGAACTCAGAGCACGTTTTGTAGGCCTGGCTGTAAGGCAGAACTTAAGCAGTTCTATCTGCTCAGTTACATCTCTGAAGCAGCGATGGAAATTTGGTAGAGGGGATTATCATGCCAGTTGTCATATGTCCTCATTGGCCTTCTTGCTAAGGAGTTGCCAGGCTCTTGGAAGAGAGTTTTATCTTATCCTGCAAAGTTGTGTGGATGGTGCTGTAGAAATTGTTTGTTACTGTAGCCAAGAAAGGCTTGGCACTGTCACCTTTTAGGGTCAATTACGCCACTATGCAAGGCAGGTTGTCCCTACGTGGCTTTGAGAGAGAAACGCAGTGTTGGTTTTGTCTTGAACAGGCAAAAGCTCAAAAATAGAAGTCAGAATTGTGGGTAAATGTCTTTAAATAAAGGGTGTATTCTAATACCCCGTTACATTCATATATGCCTCCTTCATACCTTTGTAGTCTAATTTCAGTCTCTTCCAGTAGCTCAGTTCCAGTCCCAGAGGCCTGAAGTGACTAAATCCAAACATGCTCTATTTAGACTTCTACCCCATGGCCAGCACACACGATATGGCATTTCAGAGACTGAGGGAAGTGAGCTACATTTGCTCATGGAAAAAAGAAAGAACTGCAGCAATATAGTGACGTAAGGTTTACCCTGCAGGTTCACCTCAGGTTACAACCGGATCTAATTCAGCATGCTCTTGTCAGTACGGCTTAGTTCAGCTAAACCAAGAAAATACAGTTCAATTCTGCATGCAGCTAACTCCCACATAAAGCATCAAAACATTTCCAATCTAATTTTTTTTATTACAGGCGCTTTTTTTCCCCTTCATTTGAAGAGCTGTTGGGCCTGAATAACATTTAGATTTATTTATCTGTTTAGTACCAAATAAAAGTAATTTTATGAGTTTGATTAAAGGGCCATTTCAAGGTAGACGGGAAAATCACACATTTAAAAAAGATGTTCCTACACATCAGATGCTAATGAGGTCACTGAAGAGAACATTATTGCTGGAGGCCTCTACTCCCCAGAGTGCCTGTTCTCACTGGGAAAAGGCCCTGCCATGTAGTCTTAATCTAGAGCATGTTTTAAATAGCTCTTTCAGCTAGTGAAGTGCTAAACTGCTTCTTTGTTTTCATCTTAGTAGACTGAGGAAAAAAAAAAGCATAAATTTCACAGGATTGAGATTTTTTTTATATCGGAAATAGCTTTGCAGTTTGACTCCTATATCTGTGTAGTTGTAAGTTTAATCAGCCAGAATACTCTGCAACTCGTAGATCTGCAAATGTGCCTGGTACAGTGGCAGACCCGAAATCAAGTTTGTGTTGAACACATCAAGCAGCTCAAAGAAGTGAAATAGTGTATCTTGACCCAGATCTAGACCAAAGTGGTTTTATACACCAAACCAAGTAGAGCTGGTGTATGCTTGCTGCCTTAATCTTCAAGTGCTTCTAGCTACTGGCAGTCAGAGCAAAAAATGTTTTAGAAAATAAAGCTTTATGGTACACTCACAATGCTGACATCTTTTTCCTTAAACAAGCATTTTAGACAGAAATCTTTTGACTGAACTTCAGTGTTAACCAAACATTGATGTGTTGGATCTGGGCCAGTACATTGTTCTTGACAGTGCTCAGGAACTGGCCAGCCACAGTTCCAGATAATGTGACAAGAGGGGGATTATCTTAATCCTTGGGGATTCCCCTTAAGAGTGATGTCTTAATCCCTGACACTTAATCATTGTTTGTATCAGGAAGTATAAATGTTTGTCTTCTATTGCTTAAAAAAAAGCAAGGTTCATTAAGGATTATATTCTTTCTTTTTAAACAGATGAGTTTCTAATGGAATTGGGAACATGCAGGTATTCATTAACAGTCTAATTAATATTTTCTTTTATAGTCCTCTGGTCCCAATTATATTATGCTGCAGACAGCTCCACAGGGTAAACTTATATTTTAAGTTCCAAAAGGTAGAACAGAATTTTCCATAATCTCTTCTAAATTCCCTGTCAGTTTTAAACTCCCTGTTTAACTTCTCTTTCATATCTCTTAATTATTTTGTCTTCTAGCTTCACAATATATACTTTTTCTTTCATTTTGAGAAAATAAATACGGGTGTATTTTTTCCTTATTTTTATTATTTATAATTTTTTATACAGCTATCTTGCATTTCTCTCTCATTTGACTCTTTTACTCTTTTCCAAACAGAAATCAGTCTTTCTTCATACAGCTGATTTTCTGAGGCCCACGGTGATTTATGTTCATGGGGTCTGAACCCTTTCTGTGGCTGCTCTTTTTGCTGGCTGCCTGTAAGCATTCCTCATGCCAGATTTACAGCTTTTTGCCTTTTTTTTTTTCTTTTTTTTTTTCTTAGATGGACAGTGTTTCCTCTCCTTCCCCCCCTTGATTTTGAGCAATTTGCTTGACATTGCCAGTGTCATCAGAAGTGGTATGAGCCGAGTTCAAACAGGTGGTACCGTCGGGCTGCTGTCACCGGGGATGAGATCATACATTCGTTCTGTCTCCGTAATGGATTTGTCTAACTCTCTCCAACTCGAGCTGACTTTGATCCCATATAATGAAAAGCCTTAAAATAGAAAGTGGAAGGGAACAGAGAGGAGCTTTAATTATTTACTGGCTGGGTTGAATCCATACCTTTTGTAAAGAGACTTTTTTTGTTGTTTTTTTGGTCTATTCAGTTTTCATTAAGCCAAATTTAAATTTTTATGCTCAGCATTGGTTCAGATTCTGGGGCTGATTAAAGAGGCTTTTGAAGCAAGATGCATTTTTCTTTCAACTCAGTTATTTTTTCCACTCACTAAATGGAATAAAAATGTTACTTGAACGGTTTTCAATATTTAGTCCCAGTAGTGCTAGGAGGTCAAAGGTACTCAAAGTTTTAGTTGCTCTGAGCACCTAGAAACATGACACATACCTTAAAACCGCTGAAGGCTATGCAGACGAGGCAGATGAGAAGTGAGAGGAAGTAAATGTGTGAATTCCTAAATTCACAAAACAAACCTGTGGCATAGCTGAGACCTGGTCAGGTCTCTACCACTGCTAGCGTGGTGTTTAACACCAAGCCCTGCCCCACTGACCTCTCAGGTAATGCCTGAGCAGCATGGGCATGATGTGGTGGTCTCCTGCCTGCATCTCAGAGTGGTATTCCCAGTTACAAATGTGGACCCTGCCACTCTGAGCACTTTGCTGTTGTATGTGTCTTTGCCCTTCTCTGGAAACAGCAGAGATTGCATCTCCCTCATTGGGCAGGAGTTAATGCAGGGACATGAGTACAGCTCCTTGGTGAGTATCTTGCCCTGGCAGGTTGTGCAGGAAGAGGCTGGTGCCATCCCAAACCCACCTCCTCTGGAGGCTGGATGCCTCCTGAGGGCATTAGGGCAGACGAAAGGATTTAGGTGTGCCACTTCCTTGCATCATTACACTCAGAACTAGCAACAACCTTGCAGTTACCGCTGGAGTCTTAAGCAAAAAGCTTGCTTGATTTATTTTGGAAGCCACTGTCTTCCTGGTGTGCATGTCTCTAAAATCTGCATGCTTGAGTTGAGGCTCAAGGAACCCCAGTGCCTATCAATTTCACTGCATCCACAGCTCCCTCACAAGAATAGACAGTAATGTGAAAGATAGTGATGGTTCAGAGAAATGTCCTTGCTTTATCCTCACTCTCTCAGTGCCTGTGGATGTGTTAGCAGACTACTGTACATAGGGGAAAACAGGCCTTTAATAGTTCTGTCTCAGCTGCTGTTAATTTGATTTCCCTCAGGTAGTCAGTGTTGTCACAAAGTCCTGGAGCAAGACTTTTTGTAGCAAGAAGTACAAATAATTTACACTGGAATGTCTGAGGCTCTTGGATAAAGCATGTGCTTTTCTGAACAAAGCAAAAAAAACACAGTAATGTCTTTTATTTGAGGATAAATATGATGAATTCAGTGAGATGGAAGGAGGTGCTATAAAATGGTGCAGCTTTGTGGCATCTGACAGTGAGGGTATGACCAGACCTGTGCTTGGTCTCTGTGCCTCACACTTGGTATATTTACGGCTGTTCATCATGAAACTTTATAGGACGATGTCAAAATAGTCTGTTATTATTACTGACTTAGTACAGATAAAATGTTTTTCAGTATCTCAGTTTTCCTTTGGAAGTTGTTATATTTCAGCTCCAGTCCAGTCTTCTTGCCATATAACTTAGGCAGTTGGAGTTAGGTACATTTTGTCAGTCCTGAGGTCAAACTGCATTTGTTTGCATTTATGAAAATCTGGAGTGCTGCCTTTGAAAAGAATGGGCTTCATTCTGCCCCAAATTGCCATGTCCCATTCTTTTTCTGGAGTCATTTATTTAAGGGAATTTTTCAGCAGGACTCACTACTGCTGCAGCATTCTAATACTACTGTAGAATTGCATGGCTCATATAGCTTGGCAAAAACTAAAATTAAAGAATTTAGAGTAGAATTAGGTCATGAATTTGATCAAGTGCATGTGAAAATGCCATGCTAATTATTCACAACTTTAAAATTACTGAATGGATTTCTTCCAAATTTGCTCTATTTCATAGATTCCATTGACATTTAAATATAATTCCTTTTATCACTGTGCTATATCATAAAGTCTGGTTTCCTGTATTTTCATTAGCTGGTAGATGTTCTGTAATATGGGAGGAAGTAATACTTGGGGCATGGAGAAAAAAAGTGAATGCAGTCTCTCTGTTAACATTGCCTTTCTGGAACTCATCGATTAATTTTTTTTATTCTCATATTGCTGTTAGGAAGGGTTGTTTTGTTTCTGGTACAAGTTGTGTAAAGTTCCTGAGATTCTCCAGAAGGTTTGCGTGTATGGCTGCATTTGCAAAGCCCTAACCTTGCACTCCAGCCTTTCATCCCCTCTTTTATTATGGAAAGTGTCCACTTTTCCTGAAGGTGCTGATTCTTCTCATCATTCCTCCCTATTCTGATGAGTGTGCACCTTCTCAGAGAAAAAGTGCTTGAGAGACATTTCTTCCTTTGAAATGGTTTCTTCTCTAGCTTGGATTTCCATAAATTAGTGCTAAGAGGAAAGTGTGGCGTAACTGAAATATTGCTATGAAGATTGCAGAAAGCACATTGTAATGTTTGAATGTCTGAGAATATGTTTTTTCCTTGGGGTACAAGTTTTTCCTGTGTTCAGACAGGGAAAGCAGCTGCTTTCATGGCAGCTACTAATGTCTTCCATAGGTGGTATCCAGTTCTGCCAAATTCTCAGCCCTCAGAAATAAGGGTACAGGATGAGATTATTGACTGCAGTTGTGTTCAGGTGGTTTTTGGTTAGGAAAAAACCATTCTGTAGAACAATCAGATTGTTAATTACTACATGATTAAATGACTTCATTACCATAAGCCACTTTTCCCCTTTCCTTTCTGCTTGTTTTTTTTTTTTTTCCCTGTGCTCCCTGTTGTTTACATGTGGCATGGCACTGATGTGACTCGGGGTGGGCTGTTTTCCCCCTTTGCTGGGGGGGTGTTGATGCTGGCATTCCATAATGTGGGACTTGGCTGCTGCCCTGCCAAGGGAGCTTCCTGGGCCTTTCTCTGGGGCTGATCCAGACACCTATCCAAATCCTAAGATGAGATCATGATCTAAATACGTGTCCCAAAGCGAGGTGATCGTGCCAAGGAGAGGCTTTATTCCCCTGCACCGTTCTGGAAGCACAAATGAAGCCCTGCGGGTACAGAGCCAGAGAGATTTGCTGGGTCGGACACACAAAGCTCCGTGCCGCGCCATCTCCTGAGTGTGCCGGTGCTTTCTGCCTCGTCACCAGCGCCTTGATCTCCTCCCCAAGCCTGTGCTACCTGCAGACCGCGCTCCAAGCTGCCGTGCCTTATCCCAGCCTTCGGCACTGACATTTGGGATTTCTGCGCAGGACGGGTACAGCAGAGGGAGCAGTAGGACAAGCTTCTCCCAGGCTGTCTCACCCCGGGCCGAGCAGCCGTCCTGTTCTGTCCCTGTGCCCCCAGCGGCACCGGGACGCCGAGGCTGAGGGATGCGGGCTGCCTTGGGGCGGGACACAGGGAGGCAGAGGGCTGTGCGGCAGGGCCGCCTCCCCCAGCCCTGCAGGCACCGGTGCGTTTCAGAGAGCAAGCCAGGCGCTACTGGCTTTTACATAACTCATCTGATGGGATTCGTGGTGTTGGCCTATATATTAATGCTCCAGCTCGCATTAGCAGTTTCTGAGACTTCCAGGCCTCCTTCTCTGTTCTTGCTGTGCATTTTTTTTCTTTATGGAGAAAAAAAAAAAAGTAATTTCCTTTCTTTTCCAAGTTTTTTTGTCTGGAGGGTGAAATAAAATGAGTTTTATTTGAGAGCAGGAGGGGTTTTTGGTGGGATATGGGATGAATGAAAGGAGATTGTTCCTACCTTTAGCTCAACTGAACAGAGATCTGTTTCGCAGATTATCCTCTTCCAGTTCCGAAAAAACGCGTGTGTCGCTCCAGCCACAGTCATGTCTGCCTGCATGCACACTTCACGCCATGGCTGAATTTCCACAAAAAACTTGGGGTTTTCTGGCCAGGAAGATACAAAGAGAGAGCATTCGTGGCACTTTTGTAAAATAGCTTACTGGAAACCATTTTCAATGCAGAATTTAGCGCTCCAATGAAACCAAGGTGCTGGAGTGAGACAGGATGACAGAGCCATTTCCATAACAAAAATATCAACATATAATAATTTCAGGAATAAGGACTTTGTTTTCAAGTAAATGTTGTGACAAGTTTTGGTGTTGTGATCATTACTTTCACAAATATTTCACTTTTCAAGAACAGGCTGCAATAAACTCTGTTAATTAGCATTGTGTGCTACTTTTGTATACTTGGTTAGACCAGACATAAAGCTTTAAAGCAACAGAGGGTTCTTATCATTGAGAAGACAAAGAACATCTTCTGCTGGAGCAAAGACTGTGTCACGAATCTTTATAGCTGGCATGTGGGCTGTTTGTTTATTTTCAGAGTTTGGCTTTTTAAGGGAACACAATTGTGCTATGTTTGTTTGTCTCACACTCCTGGCCACAGCCAGTAGTTTTGAACTCACTAGACACTTTCTGCTGAATTAAACACCTAGGAAGAAATCTCAGCTATACTGATACTCCTTGACTCTCCTGAAGTGGGATCCAAGGTATCAACCCAAAAAAAGAACATGAAGCATGAAGCAAAAGAACAAAAAGACATGAAGCATTCCCCTTCTAAAGCAGCTCCCATGTGTGCTGGCTGCTCAGTCTGAGCACACACCGCTCTGAATCAAGCAAGCTGCACAACCTGCTTGCTGCTTTTTCCACAGGTAGGGAGAAAATGTAGAAGGGGAAGCGGAAGGGAGTTGGGAATACTGGTAACTGAGGGCAGTATCTAGAAGAAGAACAATCATGGAGGCCTGGGGAAATTAAAAGGATAATTTTGAAGGTGGAAGTGCAGGTTGGCTGCATGAAGCTGGATACGGAGGTGGGCAGCTCTCCTGTCCTCAGAGGCAGGAGTGGTCATGAGAGTTTAGAGGAAGCAGGAATTACTGTTGTTGGAAGCAATAAATAGCTGGGGATCATAAATCCTGAGAAAGACAATCTTCATTAGGTGCACTGCTCACCAAGCAACTTAAATGAACTATAGCTGTCACTTCAAACCTTGGAAGTTCAGCGTTTTCAGGTAGAGGACAAATAATAGATGATATTAGAAAGTCTGAAAGCAGCCTTTTTAGTTATCCAAGAGCACTACCAGTTCCAGAAAGACTTTTCCAGGCCTCAGCACTTTGTGGGGTTAGGTTTACCTGTTTTTTTTTTCTTTTTAGAAAAACATTTTTCAGTCTGGTGAAATTATCTATTTACCTACAAAACGCCATTTTTTAAAAGTTACTCTTCATTTTATTATATCTCAGATCCTAATTCTGTTGATCATTTTGGGCATCTCACAAAAAGAGTAGTCTTTTCCCTGTATTTAATGTAAAGATAAATGGAACCAGAATTGTTCTAGTTCTCCCCTTAGGTATTTTTCAAGTGAGCTTGAAAATGCATCTAGTAAAGGCAAGGGCACAGAGTTTTTCAAAAGTTGCTTAACTCTTCATAATTAATGTTAAAACTTTGTTCTTGTGTACAAAAATAAAGCCAAAGTCTTTATATCCTGGCTCCTGTACATGTGATATGCTTATATATGATGATAAATACTGGTTTAAGCCATGAGTTCATATCGAAAACTCTTACTGAAAGTATAAATACAAGACATAGGAAAAAGGAAGACATGTTCAAAAGTAAATAATCGATTTTTCCTTTATTCAGTACAATGGAATGACTGAAAATAAGATTTGTTCCTGAAGCTTCAGTTTGTGACCATGGATGATCTCCGTTTTTTCCCTATGGCTTGAATCACAGAAACATAGAAATCAAGAACAGAAAACCTGGCACAGAAAATCATCTGGTGCTGCAAAACTGATTGCAGAGTATGCATTAAGTGCATTCCCCATTTACTTTATTAATGCTTATCAAGAATTTGAACAATTTGCATATATTTTACCAATAGCAGAGCTAACCCATCTGAACATTTTCAGTGACTGAGCTGCCTGCCATTACCCAGTGAGCCTCATGGAAATGGTACGAGTGTTGTGCCCAGAGCAGTCAGACTCCACACTGGGAGACCAGGGCAGTGTTCTTCCCTGGGTGAGCCCATGTCCTTCCCTTGGGTTTTCTTCCAGGGCAGATGGTGTCCTTCTGTGTTGGAGGCTGCATGGTGGGGGGGGGCAGCAAGGGAGTGCGTGCTTGGGGGCTGCCACCAAGAGCCCCCTGTCCCCACTGCTGCAATAGCTGTCCCCCATCTCTTTAAGGAAAAATAAAAGTGGTAGGCAGGAGAGAAGCAGCACACAGATCAACACTTGGCCAAACCCCACCTGCTGGACCATTTTGGAGAGGTCTGTTGGTGTAGGTACATAGCTGAGTAGGCTTGGCTGGGGGTTGGCTGGGGCAGTGAGGGGTGAGCAGGTTGAGTAACACTGAATAAACAGTGCTGAATCCATTGTGACGGGCAGGAACTGCATGCCTGCCAGTGCAATTACAGTCCCTTCTCCAGAGCTCTTACTCTTCAACAAACCTGTGCTGAAATATCTGCAGCGGTTAACAAGATCATTCCAAAGAGGAAGAAATACTCTTGAGTAAGACCTAGAAAGATTGAGCCTGTAGGGTATAAGATGTTGCTTGTCCCAGTGAGCCCAAATCTTAAGACTGCCAAGACTAATGGATTGAAGACACTGACAGACAAGGGGAGACGAAGAGCAAATTCTGTGCATGTTAAAAATAGCTAAACGTGAAGGGACAGATCATGCCTCTTAGGCACTTGGCTAAATTAGGAATGGGTAGGAAGTCACATGGCTCCAAACATGTCAACCTCTTTACACTTGTCATGGGTACTCAATTACTCTCTCTCTCTGCCACTCCCTTGTCTGCTCCCATGCCAGCTCCAACTTGAGCTCCCACTCCTCCATAAGAACTTAATATGTTTGCATAGATCTCAAATCTAATGCCACAGAAGTCCCTGATGTGTTACACTTGATGATGGTTATAAGCAACAGACCCTGTTGGGAGAGTAGTGTTTCCTGTCACAGCAGTGTAAATCTCACAGCTGTACACTTCGTGTTTCACATTGGACCCTGGTATTACTGCACAGCTCTTCATCTGAGGAAACTGGACACCTGTCTTCTCCTTTGGCTTGTGTGATACGGTTTTTGGACATATGACCTCTGACTGTCTCATTCATGGGATTGGGATCATGCTGTCCATGTTGACATTCAAGGTTTCCCAGTAACTTCCAGCATCATTTTCCAAAGCTCTCTCCATACTCTTAGGTTTTTAAATACCCTCTTAGGAGGCATGGGAAGCAAACAGTGGCCTTTTAGAGGATTGAAAGCCAAATCTCTTTTCCCTCTGTATCTACTAAGGGAAACACACAAGCTTAGATAAAAGTGTGGATGTACTTCCGTGGATTTCCCTGCCATTGTTTTTCTTAACACTTAAGCACTCTCTAGAGGTAGTTTGAAGTCCTATAAACAGCCTAGTCCTAATCCTTCCTGTACATGACTTCATTTCTGAATCACATTTGTCCATCGCACCTTCTTCCACGGGGAGATTCTTTCTTCCTTCCTTGTTGCCCTAATTAGAAAGGAGCCCTCAGCCACAAAGGCACAAAGACTTTTCTTTGTTCTTTTGTCTCTCTGAGCATCTTAAGCACTCTTCTTTTTAAAACCTAATGTTAACAGTTGGTCTCCGCTTCTAGTGATCGTCTGCTTTCCAAGGCTGACATCCTTACAAACAATTGAGAAGAAGAATTACTTGATGTGCATACTGCATTATACGAAGTTGCACCATTTGAACGGGAATTCTCTGGTTCTGATTTTCTGTGCTCTGAGTGATTTATAAGCCAGCAGTGTTAGAGGTGGCTCTGTCAGAAAGCAGTGCCAGACACGGCAGCTTTCCTGCAGTTCGCTGCAGCTCCTCAACCTGAATAATAGACACATGCCCTGAACTGTTGTATCAGGAATCCCGAGAAAAAGCAGTGAAGTGACTTCTTCCTCGTCTGGCAGGAAGTCCATGGCGTGTTTAGCTGGCGTTTTTAATGTGCTCTGCAAGACAGGTATTGAACATACTGGGGTCTAGCTTTGCTAATAGTAACAAATGTTAGTGATTCAAAAGAAATCTTTCAGCTTTTCGGGAGTTGTCAGCTGATTTGTTATTTAATGTTTCTGTGTTGCTGGCAACACTTCCAGGCCCACAAACCTGAGCTCAGTCCAGGTTAAGACGAGCTCTTGCCTTTCAGCGTATGTAGACTGACCATGAAAATTACTGTGGAATTACTGTTTTTCATCAGACTATATATGCTATATGTGTTCTCAAACACACTTATTTTTATTTATGTTATGAAGCAGGCAGATGTGGAGACTTTCTTAATATGCCCAATGACAGCCCTTTGGCTGATTTTTTACCCCCCCCCACTTCCCTGCTTGAGGCCTTTCCAAGTTTGACCAGTTACCTTCATTAGCCTGAAGTAAATGCTTGATCACTTTTACTACTGTATCAGTCCAGCCTCTCAACACCGGTGTTCTGAAAAGTGTAATGTCCCATGAAATCGGGCATTGGCAAGGCATTTTTAAACCGTGTTTTCAGCTAAGGGATTCTAGGCAGAGCTTGGCCTTGCCCCCTCTGCCCCAGCCTGTGCTCGCTGCTTGCTTGGCTGCATCCCTGCAAGCCCCTCTTGGCAGCAGCTCAGACAAAGGCTGAAGACTCTAAGAAACCAGAGGCATTTACCAGGTTATTCTTTTTTAATTGGTGTGACTGGCAATTGGTACTTCCTCGTTGCAACTGAAAGCGTTCAATAATTCATACATTTTACATAAAGTCTTGTGGCTTGTTCCCTTCCCACCCGTGTCTGAGATAAGGCAGACTTGATGGCAAGGCAGTATTCAACTGTATATGCATCTGAGCATTAAAATCTGCTACTTTGAAAGGCTGATCCTAAGAGTCAGGAGTTTGAGTGAACACTAGCAACCTCTGGTAGGGATACTGACTTGTTACATGGAAGGAGTTTTTTCCCCCGCTTCAGTCACCTAGAATGCTGTCATTAATCTCTAGTCTAGTTACTTCAGAGTCTAAACAACATTGAATGCATTGTTACTGTAAAGAGCCACGGACTAAGAGTTAAGTTTGGAAGCTTTGTAGTCAAGATCCGGTACAAACTTTTTTTTATTATACACTTTCTTTTGGGTTGGGTTATTTGGTTTTTGGCGTTTTTTATTTTGTTAAAATGCCCTTCCTCCGTGAAGCTCCCCGTGCAGTCAGGAGTGCTGTAAGTTTGCAGATACGAGTCTCTGCCGGGCCTTCGTCCGGCAGCGGGTCAATTGCTGCCTTGCCCTATCCCGTGTTGCCCGGGATCCCCGGTGGAAGATGCGCCCCGGGGGTCCCGCTAAGGACCGCGGCTCGGTCGGTGACGGTGGGGCTCAGGGACCCTGCCTGAGTGGGCTCAAGCTGTGATTTCAGCTACCTGTCCCGGTTTCCGAGGGCTCCGTGTGGCGCTGCCCGCCGGGCCGCTGGCCCCGGTGCCCGGCAGCGCGGCGGGCGGGCGGCTCCCTCAGACGTGGGCGGGCAGCCGAGGCTGGAAGCCCGTGAAATCCTGCCAGCCAACCCCCCCTCTGTGTGTGTCTGTGTGAGGTGGGGATGGGGCAGATGGGGGTGGAGTGGCAGCTTGGGAGGATGGGAGGGAGGGAGGGAGGTGGAGGGATAGAGGAGGAGAGGGGGCAGGGTGCCTGCGATTGGTAAAGCTCCACGAAGGCATCTGCCAGCAGGACTTCAGAGGAATGTGAAACCAAATCATTTAGAAGTTAAAGATAGACGCAGAATACACAGCATCTTGAGCCAAGGTTTAAATTCATCCCTCTCTGCCTGGCTTCTCGCAAAGTTCTGCTTGTCAGCTTGCCTCTGTCTCCTCTAGCAGCTGTAATATTTCCTAAAAAAAACCATCATTCTGGATACTTGGGAATTACTAAGGTGGCAAAAGAGATCATGGTGCATACAGTGGGGTAAGTAGAAAGCTTGCCTCTGCATTTGCTAGGGTGATTCCTCTGGGCTTTCCTGCTGCCTTCAGAGCACTCTGGCAGTTCCTCTAGGATGGGGTGGATACTTAAGTAATGCTTACCCCGGGCGATTTAGTCTCCCGTTTTCCCCATATGGAGCGTTTGAACTTTATTCCTCAGTGAAGTGTTAACTCACAAGGTTACTTTTCTTGGCATACCTAGGGAGTCTTGGGCTTTATTTTGCCATTATAGTTTGGAGTGCTGTTTTCCTGACAGGTGATTTTTGTTATATACCTTTGCTCTTCGTTAGAGGGACATGCTGTTTGAAATGTTGCTTATTATTACAAAGTTGAAAAGCAAGTTGTTTTCCATGTTAGGGAGGATGTAATCAATGTTTGCTTGTTTGTTTGGCCATAGTTTCATTTACAAACTATTTCCTCATGGGTGAATTTGATCACAGCACAGGGTTAATTAAATTTAACCTTCTCGTTTGTTTGTTCCCAAATAATGCTTTTACTGGGAGTTTGATTTAAAAAAAAAAGAAAAGAAAAGAAAAAACAACAAAATTTTTGCTATCATTTTCTTTGAATAAAGTCATTCTAGCAGTAATTTTAAAATCTGTCTGTTCCCCTGGTAGTCCTTACTTAGACAGCGGATTTGTGAGTAAAAAAAAAAGAAATTCATGCTATTATGTTCTTTCTAGAACTTATCGGAAGTAATTTCAATATCTGGCAGACACACTGCCTCATCGATCAATGTCTTTTTCAGGCAGTTTCTGAAACATTTCTGGTGAAGTTGTAGTGTTCCTATACCCAAAAGGATTTTAAGATACAGCAACTCATTAGGAAGTTAGTAATATTTGTTATATGGCAAGAACTTGTAGTGTGAGAGTTTCATCTGAATCTGGGCTTTGAGTGTGCGTAGTCTAAATGCCAGCATTGTTTTTGCCATTTTTTCTGGGCATGTGTGCTTTACGCTCATAGTAGAGGAGCTCCCGACTTTGGATGTGGTGTCAGTTCACCCAAACATACTCAGAATTCCTGACGTGTTAGTACTGCCCGTAATAACCATAGGAAATAGGTGCTGTCTGCGGATAACTGAAACGCCTGACATTTTTGGTTTTAGATATCAGTGCTGAAGAGATGCATAAAATGGCAGTCTGTGTCATAAAAAAATATGTGAAAGTAGGTGAACTAAAATAGAAACAGTTCCTCTGTTTCAAGGGGAGATGGTGTGTCCGGTATCTTTTGGTATCTTTCTGGCATTTGATTGAGTTCATCCCTATTGGTCAGCTTGCCTGAATTTTGCAAAACATTTGGGTGTGTTTGGGTGAGTGAATCTGCTGTGAAGTGTTTTCTGTGTAGGGAATGGAGAAGAAAGAGATAGATAGCCTTTAAGGTAAATCTGGAATAAAAAATGGATGCAGGGATGAGAAATGAAATTCAAGCCAGTTCTTTTACAGTTGGTAGTAGCTGGGTGTTCATTTAAGTAACTCAGACTTAGCTCAGCACTTCGATCCTGTGCTAAATTTCCAGGCCAACAGTTGCTTACATGAAGGAATTTTTTTACATTACATCAAGGGATTACTGTAATATTTGTTTTGGTATTGAAGTGGAAGACTTTTGAGACAGAAAATGTCAAGATGAGTAAAACTTGCAGTGAGTCTTGGTAAAGTTGTAGTTAGTTTCTGGCTCTTGCACAGGGTCCAGTGCAGCTTCATGTGAAGCAGGTCCATGTGAGCTCTCAAAGCCCCTGCAGATCAGCAGGGATTGGAAGGGGATGAAAATACCTTTATTATTTCTTTGTGTTGGGTATCTAGGTAGCAGTTCCTCGGGCTAGGCATCGCCTCTGATAAGGTTTAACACAATAGGCTTCTGTTTGCAGATGCACTCCTCCCATGGCTATGGCCTCCCCAAGGAGGGAGGGAGAGAGAATCCACAGATTTAGAAGTAGGGGTTCACTGCACCTTTTATAAGCTTTCTAAACTTAAAGAGAAAAATAGACTGACATTCAGAGGTGAGCCGAAAATAGAATTAATGTTCCATGGGAAATTCCTGAGTCAGTTCAAAATTTAATTGCATTTCCCTACCACAGTGTATTGCTTTTCAGAAGTTATAGTTCAGGAGCATGATGTTCCCATTTCATTATCTGAGACCCTTCTCCCATAATTAAATGTCCAAGAGGCACTGGAGAGCTTTGTCACAAAGAAACATGCTTTGAATCCTGGGAAGTGAAGCTGCCTGAAAAACCTCGCTCCTGGAAGGGAATGAGCATCTGACCCCGGAACAGGATGTTCCCAGGGTAAAGAACTATCTTGTGGTATTAGATTGACTTTAAAAAGTGTTCTGCTCTACCTAATTCACCTGAAATAATATTTTCCAATTGTCCTAGCAATAAATGGAGAATGTTCAATAAAGTGATATTTTCCCAAAGAAAATGTAGGTGTATTTGATACAAATTCCAAATTATTATAATGTTGGCATATTTACTGAAGTGGAAAATCCTTGGCCAGCTGTTAGGGTGAATTTTTGCTGATTAGGGTGAGTGTGGTGTTGCATGTGCTCAGTGATAATGGTACTACACAGCAGCGTGATACTGAGTGAGGTTTTTGAGTAAGGGTGTGGGGTAGCTTTATCAGGACACAACACAGGGACTAGAACCTCTTTCCTCTACTTGCCCTCCTCTCCCTGCCCTCTTCTCCCTCACTAGCCTTGTGCTCCTTAAGTGACTAGGATTTGTTGGGAAGTGGGGAGGGAGGAAGGAGAAAGAAGTACTCATCACTTTCTTAAAGGCTTTTGTAACAAGGTGTTGCTAGGGATGGTGACACCCACTTCTTGATCTTCTGGACTTCTTTCCTGACTGCAGTTTTCCCTTCCCTTCCTCGCATTTCCCAGAACCCGCAATAATCCCACACAGGCGGAAATGGAGAAGTGCTGCTGAGACAGAGGGGATAGGATGGTTAGAAGGAGCCTGTGTCCTGCCCTTGCCTCTTGCTGCTGCAGAGAGAGGAGAGATCATGAAGGTGCTGATCTTCAGGGGGATCCAGCAGGATTGATGAAGCTGGTGCCTCCTGGTTTCGGGTGCTTTGTGAGTGGTTGTGCTGCTCTGATGCTGGTACAGTAGCATTGCTAACATATGCCATGCTTTCCTGCTCCAAGGAGCTCGCTGTTTGGTGTCTCCTAGGGAGAAGCATTGCTTTGTCATAGCTGGTAGCATGTGCCCTTCTCAAGGAGGTTGGTCATGTCCCTCCCTTTTCATACCATTAAGTTGTGACTTTGTCATCAGAGTTTGAAAACATTGTTCTTTCTGAGGTGAAGATGGGTTTGCAGCATTTTTCTCCTTCAGTAGATCCTACACTTTTTTCTTTGCAAACCATGCTAAAAGATTATTAAAGATCCCTTCTTGCTAGATTTTACAGTTACTGTACATGGTTCCCATTTTCTTTCTGTCATGATCTTTTTTGCCTTTGTAAAACTTTGCTTCTAGCCCCATCTTCAAGCTTTTTGCAGTGGTCATTTTGCTATAAATAAGAAAATGGAAGTGTCATCAGGTACTGCTTGGTAAAGAGTTTAAGGACTGTTTCCCCAAGGTTCCCTGACAATGTGCTGGTGTTTTTCTGAGCTCCAAAGAAGCAGCTTACAGTGATACAATTTCCTTTATTTTCCTTTCCTGATTCTTCGCCCAGTGATTTGTTTTGGCAGAGTATGACAGTCTGTATGGTACACCACGCTGTAGAAAGCCTCAATTCTGTAGTTTTGTAAGTCTGTAAAAAAACACAAATCCACCCAACCCCCAAACTAATGCAATTGTTATGTCATATGCTGCCATATTATTACCTCTGAGCCCATTAGTAGAAGCCCAAGGAAACCGCCTGTCTGAGTGATGGCGGATCTCCTGCACTTACTTTTCATTCCGGCTCCTGGCGTATCAGGAAATAAAGAACTTCCCAGCTAATTATTGTGGTGTGCAGTAACTTCACCTGGAAACACAGCAATACTTGCCACTAATAGGATGCTTAAAAATGCATCTAATTGCAGCTGTGATAATTGAGAATGCCTAACACCTAACAGTCTTGAAAAACCATCATTCCTGGCAGGGGGTGTTACAGGAAACTTGAGTTTCACTGTCTCTTTCCTGTGTCTGAACCAATTATGTGGCCTCTTGCTCTAAAAGTTGATTTGAGGATTATACTCTGAGTAACAGAGAGATAGGAAAGCAATGGAAATCATGAATCTTTCTTTATTAATTCATTGCTGACGTGGTGATAGCTGTTTGGTGAACATAACCTTCCCTGGGGCAGTGGAGGGAACAAATCAGCTTCTGTGCCTGTGGTCTTTGTCAAGCCATGGAGGGAGAGGGTTTGGTGTATTCCATTCTGAGAGCAGTGGTGGTGATACTTGTCTGGTTCTGTGAAGTGCTCCAGGACCAAGGGATGAAAAGTAGTAGATGCTGCATTCTTATTTTCTTTTTACATCTATGGTAAGGATAAGACTAGTCGGGCATGAAATACCTCTTTGTAAATTTTTAAGAAAATTTGCACTAAGTGGAACCTAAAAGAAAAAAGAAAAATGAAACAGAGACAGAAAAGTCTGTCAGCAAGAAGACTTCCAAAGCAATTTAATGGCAACTTGTGACTAGTTTTTTTAAAGACAATGAAAGTAAACAAAGGCAAAGTACAAAGGAACATGCTTGGAGCGAAGTTGTCCTTGCGTACTCTTTACCAAGTAACAGCTGCAGATAGAATTAGTAATCTTGGGCCTTCCTGCCACGTTTTAAAAAGTCCTCTTGTAACGGAAGTATGTGCTTTCTAGTAATTACTACCTTTTCCGTGCATGTTCATTCTTAGTGCACCATTGTCCTTGGAGGAAGATCAGGGAACACTTTGATTCTTTCCAGATTTATAAAGCAATGATTATTTGGCTATCACAAGTTTCTGTCCCCCTGTTTCTTTCTAATTCACTACTCATTTATATTGGATTAGGAGACCTACTGTATCATTTGTGTGATACAGAAATACAGTCCATTCCGTGCTTTTAGATAATTCTTTTTTCCCTATAAATTGACTTGAGAATGACTACCTTAACCTCTAAAAAATACGTTAAATTACAAAGGCAACACATTTATTTAATTATTTTTAAACTTCTGAGTCAATAATTCTGTAATCTTGTCACTTTTTAAAAATGGAATCCTAACTATTTTGTATGACTGAAAGCTTTCTCACCTGCTTGAAAAATTAAAGTTAGTCTAGGAGAGCTGGCCAGTCCTTTATCTTGGTATTTGATGTATATTTTTAATTGCTCTTATGATAGCAAGTACTTAACTTTTCTTTGAATATACACCAACAATCTTGTTTCCAAACAGATTGAACAAATTCCCAAACAGATCTAACAAAATGCAAAGCGCTTTATGATTTTATTTTTGTTCTTAAAATTTTGATCAGTTTCCATATCTCATTAGGGAAAATAAATCACATCAGCTTAACGCAGCTATAAATTGTGTTATGGTGGTTGGTACAGGAATGCAGGGAGACCCTAACAAAGCTGAGAGTCAAGCTATGTTCTCTGCCAGGCTATTCTGTAAACAAGCCATGTTTTTTTCCTTAAAACCCCCACTTCTGATAATGCTATCTATCATGTTACTTCCCCTACAACTTTTTATGTGTCCTGGCTTACCATCTTTCTTTCTATGCGACTTCGAGGCCTCTTTGTCCAAAGCTCTGAGTTGTCTTCCCCCTGATTCCAGCCGTAGAGTTGGATGACCCATCAAACACAGTCACAGCAAGTGAGGCAGGCTGGCAGCACATTCAGAAGTGGAAATTCAGCAGCAGTCCTTGCTCCATCTCCTCTGCTTTCCTAGGGAGTCACAGGGAGGAAATTTCTGGAGGAGACACATTTTCAAATGCAGGAGGTTGTGTGCGGCTTGCAAGGAGCCCGCTGAGCGTGTCTCCCATAGACCCACGTCAGCTCAAAACAGAAGTCATCAGCAAAGGTGCAGACCTTCAGCTGCCAGGGCAATCACTTGCACTTGTAAGCTCTAAAGCTCCTTGTGAGGCATCCTTGGGGATGAAGTGTGACTTCTGTTAATAAACTCAGCAGCTGTTCAGTGATAGGGACAGGAAAGTAACAGTTGTATCTGCCTGCAGAATTTTTGTGTGTGAAACAATGGAGGGATGAAGGCTTCTCAGCAAAAGAATAACTATAGAGTTCTTTTAGCACAGGTGAAACTCTTTCTTTTCCATAACTAGCTTTGAAACTTGCTGAAAATGTGTAAATAATACATTCAGCTTCACTCTGATATTTGATATGTCAAGTTTCAGGTCAGCCATAAAATCTAGCAGAGCAACTGAAAAAAGGTTTTATGGTAAGAAGTGGGGGTAAACAGAGGAAACTTTCTAGAATGATAATGGCAAATAGCAATTATGTGACCCTAGGTGATAGTAAATACGATTTCAGAAATCATACTGTTAAATAAATAAAGGAGGTAGTGGATGGTTGAAGAGAATCCAAACAAATACAAGTTTTTCATCTATGTTAAATCTAGTGATGTATTACTAAATAGAATTATAAGTGTTAGAGATTAAAGACTTTTGGGAAAATAATAATTC
This sequence comes from Irena cyanogastra, assembly GCA_013397155.1. Classification (NCBI taxonomy): domain Eukaryota; kingdom Metazoa; phylum Chordata; class Aves; order Passeriformes; family Irenidae; genus Irena; species Irena cyanogastra. The sequence continues at coordinate 222,042 of VWZV01003293.1, forward strand.
CAGGCTAATGTGAACTCTTGGCAGGACAGTACATTTTCATGGAAGTGGGAATAGGTGGTGGCTGAGTGTCATGTGCAATTATTCACAACTTGGTGGTAACTTGGACTGAATGGGCCTAATCTTTGCTGTTGCACTTTTTAAGATCTACTTTCACTGGAACAGTGTATTCTCTGTGAAACAGGCATCAGCTAAGAAGATAGACTGATAATTTTTCAGGCCACTCTCGTTTACAGGAAGCAAAAAGAAATTCCTTGTGCACAAAGCCTAAGCTTTTGCTAAGTACAAAAGTACTAAATAAGTGTTGGACTTGGACACTGTGTTACATCCAAGAGAAACCAAGCTTTGCCAGAAAGGAACCCCAGCCTAGCCAGGTCTGCCTATACCTATTTCACAGGTCTTTGGTCCTGTCCTTTTTCTGTTGTACACCACTGTACGTGAGTGCTTAGGCTTGTACCAGGCTCAACTACCTATACTGACAGGCTCTATACAGAGCAAGGACATGAAATTAGGTATTTCAGCCTTGGGAAAATAGTCCTACCTGGTTTTCCACCCTGCTTTTTGTGAATAGAGCAAATAAAAAGTGGGGAAGTTTATGCAAATACTGGCCCAATCCTTTATGGATTTCCAGTGTTTTGCACTGTGTGCTGATGAAAAACCACTCACAACTTGCTGCCTTTTGTGAATCAGCATTGCAAGGGCGCTTTTATCTTCTTGGCTGCACAGAGGCTGCAGTGCTGGTGTGTAGTCCCAGAAGGTTCACTGAGCTGTATCCTTGTAGCTTTTGACACCAGTACTGGTTGGGGAACAGCCAGTGGGAAGCAGCTCTTCAGGAAAGGATAGGGGTTACTGTGGATCTCTTGTTGGACGTGAATTGGCAATGTTGAGCTGTTGCACAACAGAAAGGGGAAAAAGGAAAGCACAATATTGGGCTGCATGTGGGAGCACAGCCTGCAGGGAGCAATCCCCACCTTGGTGAGCGCTCAGCTGGAGTTCTGTGTTCAGTTTGGAGCACTGGTCTTGAAGAAAATGCTGACCGCTTTGGATGGGGAGAAGAGGGCAGGAAAAGTGATCAGAGATCTATAGAACATACCCCAGGGGGAAACTCTGAAAGGGTTACGTTTTCTGTGCCTAAGGAAGAGCAGCCTGCTGAGAAGTGAGCAGGAGAAAGGCAGGTTTTCAAGCACAGACAGCACAGCACAGGCTGTTGCAAAGACTGGGCCAGTAGTCTTTTTTTCTGTGCCATGGACAGAGAGAAATGGATCTAAAATGAAACAAGGAAGGGGAGGTAAACCCTATGAAAGTTTTATCCACAAAATCTCCTGCCAGTGGATCTTGTGGAGTCTCCATCACTGGAAGTGTTAGGAATAACTTTAATAAACATGAACAAAATGTATCTGACTATCTCACAGTGGGAGGTGGATTACATATCTTTCCTACCATCCCTATGATTTGACGATACTAGTGATAATACTGCTTAGGGAATTATTTTCATGACAGATATTCTTTCTAAATTCTGGTTGCAAAGACCTCTGCAGAGTGGAATGTGTTTTGCTGAGGTGGAGGAGGCACTTAATCATCTTATAATTTCCTCATTTTGAAATGTTCCTTAGATAAGGCATAAACAGCTGGCTTTGCATTTCATCTCAAATATCATTGTCCTGAAATACTTGGGGACATCACTTTGTCAGCTGGCACTTGACAGTCCATCCTAAATCTGAAATATGTAATTGGATTCTTCGGATGAAATCCGATTTTCCTTTGAAGTCATGGGGTTTCATAGGGTAAAAATTTCACACTGAGGGCAGAGTGATGTCCACTTGTATGTGCTTAGCTTTACTGTCCTAGGCAGGCCTGTTGTTTTCAGGACAAGGATACAAGGAGTGGGTTGTAAGAGCGTGTAAACTTTGCTATGACAAACATTTGGCTGCAGAAGGGGGCCTTTGGAGTTCCTGTGTGGGTGAGAGCTTGCAACAGGGATTACATGAGGTGAATTAATTTTTTTTCTTTTTTTCAGATAATGTGAACAAAACTAATTTATACCATCTTTTCTGAAATAGTAGAAAATCAACATCCTTTTTTTTTCTTTTTTTTTTTTTGTTTAGCATTTCTTTTGGTAATATCGTAGGTACTATGAATTCTCTTGTAATGTAATTTTTTCCCTTTTCTCATTGAGGAGAGTGATGTTCTCCCCTGAAATGTATTTTTATTGCCAGTGGTCTTTTGTTTGCATTTAGTATTCAGACAACTGTAGCTGCAAGTTGAATGTTTCTCCAGCTACTGGATAATATCCCTCCTGATTAAGTGCACACAGAGAAGTCTCCAGATGCTGTGAATTGGAGTAGCTCCATTGGAAGTATTCTGGCTTTGTTTACGCCAGTGCTAATTCAGAGCAGGTTCACTGGTCACAGATTAGGAAGAGGTGATAGTCAGAATGTCATCCTAAAAGGGAGCTCACATTGGTGTAGAAGCTCAGTGTCAATCTCAGAGCTGAGAGTTAAATTCTTGTGCCTCATAATGCGTTGCATTTCACATCCAGATTTCTTTGCAGGCTTTTCTTAGCTGTGCCACGATGGGCCACGTGTAGGAATTGCATGTATATACCTAAGGATAAAATAAGCCCACAACAAAGCACAAACCCCAGACTTTAGGACCACCAATACATCAGTTGTTAATAACCTTAAAGTGTTATTATGCTCACGCTAGAAACATAATTAAATTGGAATGATTTGAAACTGCCATTAGGGGAAAGAAGATGGAGGAAAACAGTTTCATCCTCACAACATCATGTTTTCATTGACCTACTTAGAGTAGGGAAGAAAATGCGTCCCTTCCCTTTACAGCAGAATAGGTTTGTTCAGCAATTTTATGATGCAAATGCACAAGACTGGATTTCCTAACCACTCCAGGAGGATTTGAAGAGTAATGTTATTTCACACACTTATGACTAAGATGTGTAAGTTCCTGTTCAAGCTATAATGTTATTAGTTTAATCAATTTGGCAGAAAGTGCTTAGAGTAGAAAAAAAAAGGCGGAGGGGAGGAAAAAAATACTTGTATTCAAAGGTGAGAGGAAAAGGGCAGTGCTTGGCCTACAGCTGTGCAGAGGGACCTTCTGTGGGCAATGACATTTCCTTTGTCTTCATCTTCCCTGTTTCAAAGCCTTTGGTACTGCTGGGCTGGAAGTGGAGGAGTCCCTCACATGGGTGCAAGGTGCATCTCTGCACATCCAGCACCCCTGCCCAAGCCACCAAGCGAGGAGCCATGGCTGCAGCAGAGAAAGCACTTCCAGGGAAAAGCCCTGTGTGCTCTTCCTCCTCCAGATCTGTGCCATGAGCAGGGAGCAAGATGCAGGTGTCTGTGTTACTCCAGCCACAGGGCATGGCAGAGCTCGTGGGGCAGGCAGCATGTGGGGTTTGGGGTGTAGCCCTCCTCCTCTAGACTTGGGCATTACTGTGGTACTGCCAAATGCCTGAGTTAATAAACCATCTCTATCTGAAAATAAACACCTGCAGGTAGTGCTTTCTAGGCTGCTCAGGTCACATTCCTCTACAAGGTGTTGTTGGTAATTTAGTATTGTCAGAGGCATTAGTCACTGCCATAGTAGCTTAATAATGCATGGTAGGAGCCAGCTGGTAATTAACAAATTAGAGATATCATCTATATTTTCCTCAAATATTTCAGATGTAGCAAAAATAATTAAATGGAGAGTGCTTCAGGTGTTTAAAGCTGTTACGTATATTTAAAACATCTCACCATGGTAGGAAATGACTCCTTGTTTTAAAGGTCAGCTAGGCCTCATCTTGCTGCCGTCCTAGGATTCTGTAATTCACACTGAAGACTTGTGAAGCAGGGGAAGGGCCAGATTCCTGTCTTTTTCTATAACACTTTTAATTCTGCATCATTTAGCAAATTCATGCCAATGCCTGACTTCTGTGCCTGTTTTTAGAAGTGGCATGACTTTGTTGGTCTCAGCTGCTCTCTTTTGCACTTAACGTCCTTTCGTATGAGAAGTGTCTTGAATTGGAAGGTTATGTTTATGTGTATGTGATAGAAAGATGAAATTGGCTTGTAATTGAAGCTAAGGAGAGAAAAAGTTAACACAAATTGTATGAAACTGCAACGCTGGGACAGACACCACAGTATGAGTGAAGGTGATGATGGGTTTCATTATGTAGTGTAACTAAAATATGCTGGTATGCACAAGCTTGCTTTAACTCACTTAGCATCTCCATATTTTATCACCAGATGGTGACCAGCAGTTTCAAACTGAGATGCTCTCAGTTACCTATGTGTGATGATTGAGCAGTAGTATACTTTGATACATCTCCCATCCATGCTGCTGCAGCCCAGTGCTCCTTGGTCCTCCTGCAGCCTGGCTCCAGGACTCGGCTCTGGGTATCACAAGCCTTTGACTCTGCTTTTTCTCCGGAGCAGGATCTGATCTGGGCACTCTGAGGCAGACGAAGCAGGGAACAGAGCAAGCGATCGGAGGAGCATCATTTCTACGGGTAGGGTGTGGTGTTACCTGTCTTCATGGGGAGTGCTTGGGTACTGGCAGTGGCTTGGAGAAATGCAATTTATGTCTAAAAACATTCTTCCTGTAGTTAAAAAAAAAATGCTTTTGAAAATGTGGCCGGGTGCTCTTTGATACACAGTGCAGAGTTTTTGTCAGACAGTAACAGTTTCTGTTCAAGCTTTGAACTCATGGTACAGATGTGAGCGGCTGTACAATGTAATAAAAAGCAGATAAGAATCTACCCTGTAATACGTAGCTTTTTGCTACGTTTAGTCAATTCCACGCTGGTGGAAGAGCAGTGGGGATTTCAAAGCATGTGTTTCTGAAGCTTAAAAAAGAAAAGGAATTCCATTTGCAATTTCTGTATTTTTAGGATTTTTAGCCTCTTAGAGACAAGCTGAGGTGTTTTGAATGCTTCATAATACCTTTAGATACTAAAGCTCAAAGAGTAGAGGTAGAAAAGGACTGGTAAGTTATTCACACAATACTGTTAACAGTGTAGAGTTGTTTTGTGCACCCTGAGTTCTCTTTTGTTGTTCTGGGTGGCTTTTGCTTGGGGTCTTTCTGGTAGCTTTGTACTGACTGTTGCCTCAGCAGAAAACTTTCCCTGTTTGTACTGTATAACAGCAGAGCATGAAAGTGCAGGTGGCACTGAGTCCCACAGCATGCAGACACGAGGAGAGGGGGATGCTGCTGGCTGCACTAGGCTGGGTGAGAGCTGGCACCCAAGAGGGCAGGCAGAAACACAGCAACATGCCAGCCTTTTCCTGCAATCCCACAGTGTCCTGAGAACTGGCCTCACATGTCGTCGCCTGGGGACAGCAGCACAGCAGGCACGTTTTGCACATTTTCTGCTCCTTCCACTGCCCACACCAAGGAGCCTGTTGAATGCACCACTTTTCTGGTTTTGTTGGTATTCCTGGATTTCCCTCAGTGCAGTGCAAGGGCAGGGTGTAGGGGTGGTCCTACCTGGTTCTGTCCTAAGCTGTGAGGTGGCAGCTTGGCACACGCACAAGCCTGGCAGGGCTCCTGGCATCCATAGCTGAGAAATGGCTGGGCAGTCTCATCTGTATCTCTCTCCCAGTGGCAGAACAGTATTTCCTAGTGCAGGCAGGGCCTTGCAGTTCATCCAGGGATTACAAGGCACATCAAATTTTACTACAGTTTTCATCCCCCTGAAGCCCTTCATATACACAAACAATTACACAGACTTTGTCATGATTATGGCCTGTTAAACTGCTGTATAAATATTGGTGCTACCTTTTTTGAATTATTTTTTGCCTTTTGTGTTAATTCAGTTCATGACCTTCACACTTCAGGTTTTAAAATGCCACTGCATCCATATAAGACTAGATTGCTGTTGAGGGAAATGAAAGGAACTACCATAGCAAGGGGAAAAAAAGTTTTGTTTCTTGAATCTGATACAGTTCATGTAATCATGGAAGGTAGCTGATGTCTTTAATACCTGTCACTCCTTTGTACTGATGCTTTCAAAATATTTGGACACAAGTCATGGAGCTTTCTGTTCACCTGGGAATGAAGAAAGACATTCTGTCTGAATGTCCTTAGTTGCTGCTTTTTTCATATTACATTTTGGGTTAGTATTTCTGCAAAGAGGCTGTACAGAAATCCCAGAACAATTTAAGCCTCTAAGATCTCTCCATTCTGTAGTTTATTTTGACAAAATAATAGCCATATAGCTCTGTATTAATGGATTATTATGATACTTGGATATTGCATTCAAAACACTGCATTTCAGTACAATTGCTCAAACACAAACTTTATATAGGTAAAATATATTATTTGCTGCATTCCTTTTATTCTGAACAAATCTATAACATCTAACTCTATCATTTTCTGGAAAAAAGGCCCCTTACTTTTGACACATTTTGGTCTATGTTCTTTTTCTCCACTGTTTAAGTCAGAATTAGGCTGTCCTCTTCATATTTTATTTTTAGTATTTGGTATTTGGGAAGCAATAAGCTAACCTATGTGTTCTGTGTTCAGTCTGGAAGAGTGACTAATTCCACAAAGACTGCTGCTCACTGGCTGATGACTGCACTTGCAATTTACTTTTACTGTCAAAAATGTCGAAGCCCTGCAGCTGAGCATTTTGGTTCCAAATGACTAAGCTGAAAACCTTTTTTTTTCCTAGTTTTTGGGACTGATAAGTGAGATTCAGGAGTCCCCAGTAGGGTTGTATTGGAAGAAGTAGAAATTCTGAAGAAGCTGTGAGGAATTTTGGTTGAATTTGGGGATGATCTGCTGTTAAGAGTTGTTCAATGCTCTACTTACTCCATGCTTACAGAAAATAATTCCTTTTATTTCTGACAGCAAAAAAAAATTTCATTCCCAGCCACTGCCTCGATGTCTTCCCTCACAAAAACAAAACAACTAGATTTTGAAGTGTCATATCTGACATATTTGGCAGTTGTTTTCTGCTTCTTGACAGTGCTGGGATATGAACGTGAGGTCATCCCAGCTGCTCGGGCCACCTCTCTGCTCACTAAAATCAAGACTGCCTGTTTTAGTCATTACTGTTTGCTGAGGCTGCTTTTACATGTGCATTTACTCTGTTTAGAGGATCCCAAACACTGCATGTAAAGGTCTGTGTTGGCGTCGGGCAGTGAGAGTTTCCCTGCCCATGGGAACCCAGGCTTGTGTGTGTATGTTTTTGAAACAAATGGTTGTGGTGATACGTGCAGCTTATCTGCTCAGCCTTTTCATCTGAATGGAGCCTTCCATGATGAATTGACAGGATGAAAAATTCAGTCCATCCTGTTTGGAATTACATGTGTTTATTCAGTCCTTTGTTAAAGCTGGTGCTGTTATTCATGCACAACTTTTGCTTCCATATAAGTTTTATTATACTTTGATCTCCTGTAGCACCCAACAAACTTTTTAAAACCACTTACCCAGAAACCATTGTTTCACTGCAATTATAAAAGAACATTCAATGAATCACAAATGAGACTATTACCCAACAAGATGTTCCTAGAAACAGGAGAGCACTTACATGCAATACAATACATTAATCATTTATAAGGAGCCAGTTATTAAAATAATTTTTTTAATACTCTGGATGTGAGGATGTGAAAAGCCTGTTCATTGAGGATGTTTGTGGGCTTTTGAAACTTTCTTAAGTTTCCATCCTCACATTATTGTCACAGATTTGGAAAGCAAAAGCTCAAATATAGTAGTTTGGGTGACTCCAGGTTAAGGTAGCTCTAGACTATGAGTATATATGTCTGCATGTCTATATGCACATATATTGATGCATGTCTACAGATAAATTTCAGCAAACTTGTGTCTTTTAAGAGAAATCCACAGTGTGTTTGGTGCTTCTTTATTTCTACAGAGCTGCTCATAATCAAAGACTTTGTCTGCTGAGATTTGCACAGTCAGGATCTGTGGGCATTGTAAGCAGATCTCTCAAATGAATGGAAGTCTGATAAATCTAGCTGAGCTATCGTTTCACTGGGGTTGGCTTTAGACAATCTTATAAAAGACGGGAAGGGGAAGGGGAAGGGG
>VWZV01003294.1:7309-73114 GCA_013397155.1 Irena cyanogastra
ATTAACATAAATTAATAACATATGAATTTTTATTTAATGTTATATAAATTGATATTTAATAAATTCTTGAGCACTTGATTAATTAAATATTAAATAAATTATTATTAATATAAATGTTTGTAAATTTTAATACAAATAATATTAACATACTATTATTGATATACTATAATTTAATACAGTATTATTAATATAAATATCAATATTTAATATTTAATATCATATAGATTAATGCTCCCGGGGACTGGGGAAAACTCAGCACCACAAAGAAAGCCCATTAAAAAAAAAAAATCCATATGAACTTGACAACCATGGCTTTTCCCCCCGGAGCAGCTGAAACCACTGACATTTTTAACACTTTTTTTGGTTTTTAATAAAAAACCACATATGTTCAAGAGAATCCCGAGCAGACCCTGGCTGTGGGAGTCACATCCTGGGATTATTTTTGATTTGAGGGATGGCCAGACCCAGCAGCAATGTCCAGCCTGCTGCTGTGGGCCTCACACAGGTTCAGTTTGTCTTGAAGGACAGAAGGAAGAGCTTGAGAGGTTCCAAACATCTCATCCACATGAGATTTGGCGTTTCAAACCTGCCAGTCCCGAGCAGAAAGGGCTGAGCTGGGTGTTTGCCTGGGATTTCCCAAAGTGTGGGATTTATATTTCCCCTGGGTGCTGCCAGGCCTTAGATCAGCCTGCATCTTCAGCTGCCACCAAAAAGGTGGAGGAGGTCCCTCTCCAAAAGCTCCTCAGCCTCCTTCCAAGCTGCCAGGAGCTCCTGATCCAGAAGCCAGAGGTGTTATTTTGGGGTGTTATATATATATATATTGTTCTGGTTTTCCACTCAGCTAGTGGGATGCGAGGGCATTTGGGTGTTTGCCCACCAGGCCTCTCCCCCACAGCCTCCCAAGGACCTCACACCCCTTCCTGCTCAATTTATCCCACAGAAGGGTTTGGGTTGGAAGGGACCTCAAAGCCCATCCAGTGCCATGGGCAGGGACACCTTCCACTGTCCCAGCCCCAAAGTCCAGCCTGGCCTTGGGCACTGCCAGGGATGGATCAGCCCCAGCTGCTCTGGGCACCCTGTGCCAGGGCCTGCCCACCCTGCCAGGGAACAATTCCTAATTCCCAATATCCCGATGGAGTTTCTCTCTTGAGGTCCACCCCCTCTGACACCCAGCGCTCCCTGTTTCTATTCCCACCTCCTGCAGGCTCTTTCAAGGCTTGCTGTGGTTTCCACTTTGAAAGGAAGTCGAACCCTCTCGCCTTCCCCTCCACACCAGCCCAGCCCTTTCTGCCAGCACAGGCCTTGGAGCTTCCACTGGAACGGCCTTGAGCAATTCCCCGGGAGCTGGGAGCAAAGAGCAGCTGATTCCTACAGCCATTTGAGGCCGAGCCCTTGTTTGATGGATTTCATTTGCACTGGGAGACTTTCCGAGGTGGAATTGCTGTCAGTAATGTTTAGTAATTCCAAGAATATTTTATAATTCTGACAGCCTGCATCACCGTGGAGCCTGCCATGGTAAACACGCTCTCCCTTCGCCCTCTCCTGCAGATGGCAATTTAGGGGAGGTTTCGTGTTTGCTCTCCAGCGTGAGCCAAATTCCATTATTCCCTTTTTTTTTTTTATTTTCCTGGAAGGACATTGACCTGCAGGCATTGGAGAGGGCTTTCTCCCTTCCTTCTCCACATTTTCAGTGGTTTGGCGACAGAAGCAGAATCCTGAAGGCCGAGTGCCTTTCTAGGCAGGGCTTTGAATTGGGCAGTGGGACATCCCAGGAAAGCCATCCTAGTGATGCCACTGGAAAGCACAGCCTTGCAGCACTGGCACCACGGATCTTCACAGCTGCCATGGCATTGGGTCAGGTTGGACTAGCAATCCCCAGCAGGCTTTCCTCACCTAAATGATTCTCTGATTCCAAGCCCCATCCTCTCCTGCACTGGACACTTCACCAGATTGCTCCTTGTTCTCCTCTCCCCTCATGGGGGATGTGCCAAAACTCCTCGATAATTTTAAAACCACCTGAACACAACTGGTTTTCCAGAGATTTAAGGGGTCACAGTGCTGTGGCACTGGGTGAAAAAATATTTTTGAAGGTGCCAGAGATTGTTTGTGTAAAAACCAGCTGCAGTTAGACTTTAATAACTTCTTTAGAAGTTAGGGAGACAAGTGTTTCACGAATTCTCACAGACATTGGTTTTCTGTGGCAGCACAAACCAGCGAAGATTCCTATAAAACACAAACAGCACAACCAAGAGAGTTCATAATTAATGGTAATAAAGAGCAGGTTTGGGGACTGCAGAAGCAGCAGTGGTGACTTCTGTGAGGTGATCAGCTCCAAGGGCTATCACCTTCCTGCCTTTTTTCCCCCACACCCTGCAGTGCCTTGCCTGGAGCCCGTCCATAGCAGGTTCCAGGACACTCGGAAGAGCAGCATCGATTTTCACCCCCAAAAAAGCATCTGTTCCAAGAGCAGCCTTTTAGTAGACAGCACAGAAAGACACCACATTCCTGCCCAAAGCCTTTGCCTGATCATGCCTTTGGTCACTGCAGCAGCCCAGGAGATGGCTCGGGATCACTCCGTTTCCCCAAGGCAATTAATGCCAGCCCCATGGCCCCACTGCAGCCCGTGACCAATGAGGTGTGAGGATTTGTGGCTCCAGGAATAGCTGGGCTCTGCATCCAGCAGCCAGACAGGGGGGCCCTGGCTCTTCCAGGGGGAATTTGTGCCTCACTGAAGTGGCTCCAGGCAAGTTGAGTCACTGCTAAGCGACTTGGGAGCAAAATGGGAAGAAAGCATGCAGAGAACTGGATTTGGAGACTCAGAGGTGCAGGGGCATTAAGTAAGTTCCACTCAGAAGGTGATCCCAAATTTAGAGGGAGCAAGGGCTCCTGCCAGGGCTAGGATTCCATGCTGTGCATTCACACACACACCCCCTCTGTGCTCCTCCACCACAGCCCCATCCAGCCTGTGCTTCCAGGCTGGGGAAGGAAATTGTCCTGAATCCATGGCAGGCACGGCGTGGGCTGGAGGCCAGGAGGGGAGAGGCACTGATGGGCAGAGCAGATGCTGCTCCAGTGGCTGCAGAAGGCAGGCCCAGGGCCAGGGCTGAGCAGGAGTGATCCAAGTGGGAAAGAGGTCCCACAGGGTAGGATTTGTCCTCCAGCCTCACCTCAGGATGCACTTCCAGGAGAAAGGCACTGAGGCTGCTCGTGCTCTCCAGGGACACACGTTTATGAATCCCTGTGAGCTCAGGGCCTCCTGCCACTGGCAACTGGGAAAAATCCAGCAGAGACCCAAAAATCCACAGCCTCTGCTGGCCTGCCCTGTGTTTGCAGCTCAGCCTGGGCTGGACATTCTCCTAAAAGCTCCCACAAAGCCCAGAGGGGAAGAGCAAGGAGCAATGGGAAAGCTTGGATATGTCCCACTCTTCCATGATGGAGGAGGTCATGGCTTTCATTGTGTGACCCACAGATGTGTATTCCTCAATTTTAGGTCCCACTCTGTGACCCACAGATGTGTATTCCCCAATTTTAGATCCCACTCTGTGACCCACAGATGTGCATTCCCTGATTTTAGGTCCCACTGTGTGACCCACAGATGTGCATTCCCTGATTTTAAATACAATGCATTGAGCTAAAAGAGGTGGGAAGCTGGGAATCCCCTTGCTGGTTTGTTTTTTTGGGTTTTTTTTGCTTTATTCTTTTTTTTGCTTTCTACAGCCACCGAGATAATTTCATTTTGCTTTTAAAATCCATACCCAGACGTTGCTTAAGATAAACCCAATGTGGGCTATGACTGAGGGAAGCAGTCTGGGACAGTGGAAGGTGTCCCTGCTGGAATGGGATGGATTTAAGGTCCCTTCCAACCCAAGCCATTCTGTGATTATATGATTTTATGATTTTAAAAAATTAAAAATGAAAAAGGTAACAAATCTAACAAAAAACCAAGTCATAAGAATGAAGATCTACCAAAAGACAAGAAAGGGAGATAAAGGTTACAGCTGCAGTCAGGAAAACCTTTGGAAGAGCTGTTTATTTTCCATGACATTGCCCATCAACCATTAATCACCACAGCAAGAGAGTTCAGTTGAGGATTCTCCCCCAAGAGGGTGAACCAACAGGGTCAAAAACCTCTGATTTTGGGCTTTCCAGAGGTTCCTCACCACGAAGAGACAGCTTGAACCTCGTCACTGCAATGACTTCAGTTTAAAATACCCTGGGAAGTCATTTAGATGTGAACAAGCCATGGAAAATGTTAGCCTGCTGGAGGACTTGGGAGGAAGACAACTGAAAACAGAAGTGAGAAATAGGGAAATTTCAGACTGTGGCTGCAACACCCCAGCATCAAGGGATTTTTTTTTAAAATATTATTATTATTACTACTTTAAAAAGAATTTTACAAGCCACAGTCAATAAGGTTTGGCCATTTCATTTTCCCAAGTCCCTGTGAAAGCGAGTTTGAGCTGTCAGGAAAGGAAAAAGAAAGCAGCCATGGCCTGCCACGCAGAGGGATCTCAGCAGGGGCAGCGTGTACTTTGAGGAGCACAAACCAAACCGTGCCCTTGCTGCTCGAGCTGCCTCCAAAGCAGCTGTTAAAACACGCTGGGAGATATCAGAGCAGCTCTAATGAACTTCCTGCTCCAGCCCCACTTCAGAGTGGTTCTGAGAGCTCTCAGAGCAGGGCTTGCACAGGGCAGCTTCTGAGGAGGGCGGGTTTTTGGGGCTCTTTCATGCCAAGATTCTCCAGTTGCTGGTTTTGTTTGAGAAGTGGGCAGCAAAAGGCTTCATCTATAAACCACTTTTACATCACGTATCACAGGGGAGGAAACCAGCAAAACAGCAGATCTGCCAAATCCTTCCTTCAGTCAGCACCTTCTAAAGGATGATCCAGCTTGGTCCTTTCCAGCAATGTTACCTTGGGATTCCAGCTCCACCCTACCTGCAAAGCTTAAAGCAATTTGGGGTTTGGACCAATGAGAGTCGCAGAACCCAGGATGGTGTGGGTTGGAATACACCCTAAAGACCCAAAATTCCACCCCTGCCATGGGCAGGGACACCTTCCACTGTCCCAGGCTGCTCCAAGCCCTGTCCAAGCTGGCCTTGGGCACTGCCAGGGACCCAGGGCCAGCCACAATTCTTTGAAGTGCCTTTGCTCACCCAGGGCCACCTCAAGCTCTGGAATGACTCTGAGTTTTGACCCAATCTCATTTTTTTCTCTCCCAAGTCTTGAGACATATGCTCCTGTGTTTATTTACCCGTTTGTTTTGATCTTTTTTTTTTTTCCTGCTCCAAGAGACATTTTCCCACACATCCACCCTGCCTCCACCCTGCCACGCCAGGATCTCCATCACCATCCACTTCAGCTGTGAGGAGAGCAGTAATAGGTTCCTCCTGTCCCTGCCTGAAGCTCTGCCTCGCTCCAGCCCCATCCCACACCACTCAGACCTAGGCAAGCCCTTGCCATGCTTTGTTTCAATCACTTTATTCCCAGAAAAAAAAAAAAAAAGAAGTTGTCACGGCCAAAAATAGAACATTTTTCCGCTCTGAAGAACAAGCAGCAGCATTCCTGGGAATTCAGACAAATAGCATTGGTCAGGAGATGTCTCACAGGCACAGCAACATCCCAGAGCTGCTCTGGTGTCCTGTGAGGCAGGGGAGTGTTTGGGATCCCTCTTCTCCCACTCTGCAGGGTGAAATCAGAAGTGATGAGCTTGTTTCTGGTCGTGCTCCATGAGAAAGGGGGGTTGCTCTCCATGGGGATTTAAAAAATTTATTTATTTATTTTGTTTTAAAGAGAAAATGCCTCCTGGCTAAAATGTGATGCTGTTTAGAGCACAAGCCTTCACTAAGCACAATCACCAACGCTGATATTTTTACTGAGGTAAAATCACAATTTTTGATTTCCTCTTGGAATATGTACAGTGTTTCACCTGAATGTGTGCAATACAAGTCACCTATAATAGTGATTCTATATATAATAGTGAATAAAATTGTATGTGATTATGAAACCATGTTCAATGGTGTCTGCAGAGGAAACTTTCAGGGAGATTTTCAGAGAGCTTCAAATACTCAATTTGATCATTGTAGGTCCCTTCCAACGGAAAAAAATCAGCTCCAGTGAGTCACAAATCACCCAATTCGAATTTCACTGGGAGTTGCTCTCAGTTTAATTGAATTCCTTTAGAAACATGAGCTTGGGTTACATCGAGGCAAATGGGGAGCTTCATTTTCAAAGACATCTGCAGTGTTTTGGGAGCCTTTGGGCTCTTTTCTGAGAGGGAGAGGAAGGGCAGATCCCAAATTTCACCAACCCTCAGCTACACTGAAATCCCTCCAGGCAGATTGGGCTCCTGTACTGGAGACTTCACGGGTGGAATGTGGAAAACCTCTGGCATGAATCACACGATTTACACTCCTTGGGCAGAGAAGAACATGGCACAGATACCTCACCTTTGGAAGAGCAAAATCCTCCCCTGGCAGCTGGGGGGTAAAGCAGCACAGCTCTCACCCAGGCCAGGTGTGGAGACAGCTCCCACCTTTGAGTGTCACATCCCCAGAGCAGGAGCAGCCTTGGGAACCACAGCCCTCAACAGGAGACCTCAGCGTGGCTCCAGCTGACGTGCCTGGATAAGCCCCTGTGATTTCCAGCAGCATCAGGTCCCCTCAGGCCACCCTGCTGGATTTAATTCCCAAATAATCTCCTGCTGCATCAGCTCCCAGCCCTTCGGCTGGAGACAGAGCTCTGCACACTCTGCTCCCTCCTCATCTGAGCTGAATTTGGAATAAAAAGTGTACTAGAAAAAAACCTCCTGAAAATATCTCCATTTGCTGGGGGAGAAAAAAAAATCTCCTATTCTATTCAATAGGCTTGTGGGCAGATCTTACAGCACAGCCTGGAAGCTCACTGCTGTTGAACTGAACAGGTGAGGAATCTTTCCAGCTCAAGATTTATATTTCTTTTGATAGAAGGGAAAAAAAATCACTGATTTGGCAACAGTTTCTCATGGGAAAACATCCATTTGAAGAGGGATTTTCTGTGCAAGCAGCGGGGTCATTGACAGTGTGTCACAGGGAGAAGAAGACAGAAAAGATTCAGTTCAGGCCACTTACTGAGGGTCTAACCCATTAAATTATTAATTATGATGTGCTACCAGGATTCCAGCTAAATCAGAAAAGCAGGAAAAACAGCAAAGGGGAAGTTGGGAAGGTGGAGAGGACAGCAGCACACAGCCTGTGGTGAGAGATCAGCAGCAGTGGGAAGTGGCTTCACTTTTGGGTCTTTGCTGCCACATCAAGCAGGACAAAGCCTGTGCTCAGCAGGCACGGCCATGGAGGAGAGAGCCAGGCTGCTGGAATTGCCTGTGGATTTGGGATTTGCTGAGGATCAGCACAGGTTTGATGCCCACAGGTAATGGATTCAGCCTCGAGCTTTGGCTCCTGCCATGAAAGCCTCGGATGAAAGCCAGGTGTGTGCCACCTTCAGGCTGAAATGGCCCAGTATCACCGTATTTTGCCTTGGGAAAAGAGAGAAAAAAACCTTTAAAAAGATGCTGTAGCTCAACCTGAGGGTGCAGCTCCAGCTGGGGGAGGCTGAGGAGGTCAGATGGGGTCAGAATCACAGGGGTGCAGCTGATTGCAACCCCAAAGGTTTTAAAATCCACGTAAGGAGAGCGAGAGCAGCACACGTGGCACGGAGTGGCTCTGCCTTTTTTTATTTATTTGTGCTACAAGGGCCAAAGGAGAACGGGCTGTGAGAGAGCACAGCTCAACCTGCGCCGAGCACGGCGGGGCCGAGGCACAAATCAGAGCGGGGACCACATCAGCTCGTGGTGAGAGACCACAGATCAGATAAAGAGTCAGCTTTTGGCTGCAGCTGGGACGGAAAAACAGCAGAGCTGCAGCCCTGGTGAGACCAAAGTGTCCAGAGACTGCAGCCTGTGCACACACCCTGTCTGCAAGAGCTCTGGGCACCTCGAGGGACACAGAGAGAAAAATCAGCACTGGGGCTTGGCTGACAGCTGAGAACAGAGCACAGACATCACCCCTGCTCAAGACACCCCTGCAGGGGGGGATTAACCCTTCCCCAGCCACCTGCACAGTGCCACACCTTGGTCCTGAGCAAGTAAAGGGACTGAAAGCCTGGGACACTTCCCAAATGCAGCAAAGAGGGAGAGAACAGGTGAGGAGCGACTGCCACAGGAGGTAAAAAATCCAGTGAGGCACCAGCACGGCTAAAGCAGCTCATTAATTCCAAATGCTTATTCAGAGCACCCATCTCCCAATTAAACTACTTAATGGGCTCCAAAAAAAGGGAACCACGTGCTGGAGATGCTGGAGATAGAAAGTGCTGACTCTGATCTCGTGGTTTGAAAGTCAGCACGCAGGGCAGAGAGGAAAAGCACTCCAGGGCACACACACAGTGACACCTGTGGCCACGGCCCACACGGAGTTTGTGCCACGTAAAAACCCCTGGCAGAGCCACCCTGGCCTGGGTCACCACCAAACCTCGAGTCACAAGGATGGTGGTGACAAACTGAGTGACCCCTTGCAAGGGGGAATGCAAAGCACGGGTCCAGCAGCCACAGCTGTGCCACGAGGGACCAGGGGGAAACCAGCCTGGCTCCTGAAAGGGGGATTCTGCCATGGCAGAAAACCTGGAGATGTCTTTCCTCTGGAAGTTTTGCATTCAGGCTTGGAGACTTCAGCCTGGAGGTGGCTTTGCCAGATGCTGGAACCCAGGGCACAGGGAATGTTCTCCTGCCTGTCCTGACAAGCCCTGATCCCCAGGAAAGCACTGCTTTTAACCTTTGTCCATGGAGAGGGCTCCCAGGGCTTTGGGATAGAGTGGAGTCTGTGAGTGTGTGAAGTGGATGGTGCTGTGGCTTGTCACAGGGTGAAAAATTGAGACTTCTGGGTTTTTAGTATGGAGGTGGATGGAGAACAAAATGGAGGA
The DNA here is from genome assembly GCA_013397155.1 of Irena cyanogastra. Classification (NCBI taxonomy): domain Eukaryota; kingdom Metazoa; phylum Chordata; class Aves; order Passeriformes; family Irenidae; genus Irena; species Irena cyanogastra. The sequence continues at coordinate 16,260 of VWZV01003294.1, forward strand.
TTTTGGGCATTGTCTGATCTCCTTCTTCTTCTTCATCTGCTCCATTTTCTGCAGTGTTGGTGGCACAGAGTCATTGGCTGGGGAAAATCACAGTTCAGGTGTTACGTGACAGACAAGGAGTTAGTTATTGGTAGAAAAGCAGAAATAAAGTATGTTTTAAGAGTTAGTTGGACAAAGCAGCTTTAAAAGACCTTGAAACTGCCCATCTTGTCACCTTTTTGCTGTCTTCTTGTGTGCTAAGTCTGGTGTAAACAGCATGCAGAGCTTTTGAGAAGATAAGAAATAAACAGCACCTGAAGACCAAAAAGGATCCTGCTCATCTCTCAATCCTGGCACACAAATCTTATTGGGGGTCTCCCCACTCAGGGGGCCCCCAGGGAGGTTTCTCACAGCCAGAGATCTCCAAGAGGGCAAAGAGAGGAGGAGGAGGAGGAAGGGCTGTCCTTCCCCTGCCTGTTGCAGCACAAGGACTGGGAACATGAGGAGATGTTCCCTCACTTCCCCCCCAGCACCTGTGCAAGCCCTTGTCCAGAGCTGCAGAGGATGCCGAGAGTTCCTGCAGCAGTTTGAGGGGAAATGGGAGCAGAGCCTTGCAGATGGACGTGCTGAAGGCTGCTGAATGCCCAAACCACTCCAGGTTCAGGAAGTCCCTGGCCACCAGCTGGTTCTGGTGAAGGGCTGCTCTCAGATGTGCATCCCCTGTTGTTACTCATCCCTGAACAGCCACCTCCAGCCACAGGGCAGGACACCCATTCTGGTGAGCCAGAAACCCAAACGGTGCTGCAGTTCCACAGCTGTACATTCAAAACTGCTTCTCTTACATTTTAAGGCTTTACAGCAAGACACTGAGCTAAATAAAACCACAAAACCACCCACCCAAAGCAAGTAGTCAGCGGTGGGCCATTCAATTCCTCTCTTTCAGGTTTTCCTTCAGGTATTGTTATGTGGACATCCAGCTCCTTTGACCTCCCTCACACCTCCTTGTCCAGACTTTCCACCTCTCCTTCTTCCCTGCAGTTAAGCCAAGCTTGCTTTGCCTGGAGGACTTGGACTCTTGGAGAGGTCAGCAGGCATTAATCAAACACTGTATTGTGCAACTGTTTCCATCACTGAGCTGCATCTGGTCCCTGAGGTCTCTTAATTCTTCACTCAGAAAGTGCCCCATGTGGAAGGAGGGCTTGGGCAGCACTTCACAGGCCAGGCTGTGCACGGTTCTGCACGGCTGGAGAGGAATCCCTGCAGCCCCAGGAGCAGATGTGCAGAGGAGCCCAGCACCCAGGGCTTTGTCAAAAGGAAGAGACAAGAGCAGCAGCAGGGACACTTCTGAGTCATCTCACAGGCAGGGTGACAGAGAGGAGCCACAGAGGGGTCTGACCCCTGAGCACAGCTCTGGGGCTCAAACCATGCAGGACCAGCCCAGCTCCCGTGCAGCTGCTTTGTGAAAGGCTCAGCTGCAGATGAGCTGGGCACAGTGCTCCATCCCAAAAAGGCCATGGGCTTTGTCACAAAAATGCTCCTTTCCAAGGGAAGGCAAGTGCTGAGGGGAGGATGTCGGGTCACGGCCACCAAGCTGTGACAAAAGCACATCTTGAACACCCTGGCCATGCAGTGTGGCACTTATTGGACACTTGGTACTCTTGAGAGCAATGATAATTGCTGCTGTAGACAACTCAGATATGTTTTTACCATCTCAGAACACACCTCTACAACATAGTGAAATATGTGCATGAGTCTTTTTTTTTTTTTGCTCCAGATTGTACCTTTTTGACAACCTTGTAATTTTTAGAGGAAAGAAAAAAACATCTCCTGAACTAAAGAAATGGGGGTAATGGGGCTTTTGGGCAGCACTTCCTGGCCAGCTCATGCCACAGCACCTGGATGAGGGTGTAGGTGCTGCCCCAGGTCCCCAGCTGCTCTCAGGGGACTGTCTTGTACTTCAGATCCCCAAATTATTTTCTTTCTCAGCCCCTTGACTCAGCCCCTCTCTGGCCCGTGGAGGTGACCCCAGGGCACATCCACCTCCTCATGCTGCACCTTCCCTCCTCCCTGCCAAGAGCCACCTCAGGGGCTGCCCGAGGCTGTGCCCACCCATCCACCTCCTGCTGCTGTGAGCATGTTGTCAAACCCCCAAAAAACAAACCCTACCTCCCCAAAACGCAAACCCTACCTCCCTAAAAAACAAACCCCACCTCCCCAAGGGCCTGAAATGCTGCCCTTGTACTGAAGCACAGTGATCAAAGCTTCCTACTCCCAAGTTTGTTTTTTTTTTGCTATGAGGACAGGGAAGAAGAGGGATAAGGAGGGATGGAGAGGGAAAACCTCTGCAAAGCACACAAAGCTGAGCAAGCTCCTGGCCACGGGCTGGGACCTTCAGCAAGGACACAACGTGAACAGTGGGCTGGTTTGGGGTAATTCATATTTCCACCTCCAGCTGCCTTCCAGATATTGGTCAGGAGATGCTTTGCCAAAGCTCAGCTTTTTGTCCAACAGGTAGAGCTTTATCCTGTGTGAGTGTCAGAGTTTGGCAGATCTGATCATGCTCCTCTACAATAAACTCTCCAGATCTCACTCTCAGGGAAGGAAGTTTGTCAGAGGCAGCTGACAAAGAGATGAAGGTGGCAAACTGTGCTCCTTGCAGAATCTTTCTTCTATGCTTCAACGTTCAGGGGAAGCCAGAGCATTCCCTGGAGTGCTGCAGCACAGGGCCCACCCCCAGAAAAGGACAGACACGTTGGGTGCCATCCCTTCTCCTGCTTCAAGGCACAGACACGTGAGCTGGAGCTCTTGTGCAAAGCTTTTCCTTACTTTCAGCACCAAAGAGACAAACTAAAAGCCAAGAGCATGGACAAGCTGGGGTCAAAATAATGCCAACCTTCCTATTGGGCTTTATATCATTGCTCTGTGTTCCTCAGCTCAGCAGTTCCCAGCCCTTTCCCTCTCCCTTTCCTGGAGGGCTGCAGCTTCTCCAGGAAGCCTCCCCAGGCTGGTTTGAAGGGTGCCCACCTGTGGGTGAGGGCTGAGAACCACTGAACCTTCAGGCACCCAAGAAACATGGACCAGAGGTGCTTTTCTGCATGCTCAGGTTTCAGGGGAAATCCATGTCCTTCCCAAGTGCTGGTATCCAGGGAAGGGAATAACTCCTTTTTCTGTGGTGAGTGGATGTTATCGGTCTCCTCTCACTGCTGCCTGATCTTTACCATCCTCCAACGCAAATTCCAACGTTTCCCTGAGCTGGTTGCAGTCCCAGCTCCAGTCTGGAGCTGTCAGCCCTCCTGTTTCCATAGTTTCAAAGACTTTTTAAAGCAGAGGATCCCCAAGCCAACCTCTCGAAGGCATCTCCCGCCCTCCAGATGCCTCTCAGACACCTCTCATCTCCTGCTCCGTGCCATCCTTGCAAAGCCCCAGCAAATCTCTATAAACATGTGCCATCACCCCTTTCCTCACAAGTTCCATGCCTCCACCCACGAGCTTTCACTCTCCCATTACCAAATCCTGCTTTACATTAAAGCCTTTGCCGCCTTCTCCTCCAAACTCATTAATTTCCCTTTAAAAGGCTCATTCCTGCACAGATTTCCATGACAGAATCCTTCCCGTTTTCCTGCTGCTACAGGAGGATGGGGCACCCTGATTTTTCTCTGTCCAGGATGCTGGAATTCCTCAATCCAGCATTTCCCAGCTGCTTTCAGCCTCTTGCAGACCCCACATAACCTCAACGCTACAATTATTTGGCCAAAGGCCAAAAAAACACCAGCAGGGCCTGAAGCAGCCTGAATTACACAAAGGGCAATTTAAAGCACAAAGCTCAGCCTATGAAATATCACCTTTTATCAGCTTAAAACTCCTCCATGAACAGGGAATCATGAAGAAAAATAATGAATCTATTTCAGGGCTTAGTGATGGGAGACAAAGTAAATTACCAAGTACAGGAGCCTTCAAAAAGTAAAAATAAACCCCATTAAGCCTGGGTTTTTTTATATTTCTGTAGCCAGTACAGCCCATACAGCAACATTTGCAGCTGGAAAGTGTAGCCCAGCAGTTCATTAACAAGTTTTTTTTATTCAGGTTGCTCATCACAAGTCCAGTCCATGTGCTCATGGTTCCCATTAGGGTGGATGAACACACCCAGGTTTGTGCAGAGCACCAGGAGCTCACCAAGGCAAACACATCTGCTGAACCTGCACAACCCTGATGTTTCTCAGAGCTGTTCTTTCTTTCTTTTTTTTTTTTTAATAAAAAAAGCAACCTAAAAGCATTTCTCCTTGCTATGCCTTCAGAATAAAGCCTGGTAGACAAAAAGAAAAAAAACCCACAAGCGAAGAAAAACAACCAAATAAACAACAACAACAACAAAAAAGGCAGAAAATAATTACCTGTCCTATATTGCAACACAGAGCAGTGGCTGAAAAGTTTGGAAGCACAGAAGGTAAGTGCAAAATGAGAAGGAAGACATGGAAAAATGGAAAAAAAACATGAGATGCCATAAAAAGCATAAAAAGGCTAGGAGAAGCCTCAAAGAACAGGGAGCAAAAGGCAAAGCAACAAGTAATGGTTTTTATTTCAGTGGGACCACCAGTTCAAAATAAAGGGATTTTCTCATTTACCTAGTATAGGACTGCATAGGAAAAAAAAAAAAGAGCAGAATTGCCAGGGACAGGTGTGGAAAGATGGGGTTTGAGAAGATACCAAAGAATGAGGGTGACAAGAAGCCAAAGAAGCAAGAAGCAATTCAAGCTCTGTTTTTGAGAAGACACTGAGCTGACTCCTTATTTGATTGATTGATCCCTTAGATCAATCTCCATCTATAGGGATGGTTTGTTGGGCTTTTTTTTTTTTTAGTCCAGCTCCCACTGCATCCAGGCCACCTCAGGGAATCAGGTCAGACCAACACAAAATCACCACTGGCAGGTGCCACCACCCATTTCAGAGCCAACCAACTGCAGAAAAAACACTTCAAAATTCTCCTTCCAATATCTTTCCTTCTTAAAAGAGTGCAATTTACAGCTCTGCTGCAGCTTTGAAAGAAGCCACAATTAATTATTAACCAGCCCTCCGTGGCTGCCTGGGAAGGGACCTGAACAAACTGAGCTGCTGCTCCCTGGAGCTGGGAAAGCTCAGCCAGGCCCTGCAGCTGGAGAGGGCTCAGAGGACAGGGAAAGCACAGGTGTGGGGATGGAGCACAGGGATTGTCCTCTGTGCTGGCACCCAGCACCTCCCTGGGAGGCTCTGTCACCACACGGGTCACCAGAGTGGGAAAAATGAGCTTTTTTGTCTAGAAACCACCTTTAGCTGCTGGGGGCTGGGCCAGGGGACTTTCAGTCAACGGGACAAGAGTGTAAAAATCAAATATAATCCTGTGTCCACAGCACCTCCCAGCTGTCTCCAGAGCAGAATCCCTCCATAGAGAGATCTCTGTATTTATAGAAATTTCTCATCATGTTGAACCCTGTTCAGACTACTCAACTTTGAGCTTCCCACCCTACTTTCATTTTTTGGATGCAGACCAAGCTCACCAGAGCAAAAGGAGCATGCAGTGACAGCTTGGGTAGCACCACGTGCTGAGGTGTAAACCCTCACCTGTGCCACTCACCTGCACCCCACAGAGCACCCAAACCCTCCCTGTCCCACCAGAACTGAAGATTTTTGGAGATGCTCAGCCAATTGTGGGCCAGGGCTGGCATTAGCAGCAGTGGGAAGGAAGGAGGAGTGACAAGAGCCACCTGAAGTCACCAATTTGGGGGTGCAGCAGAGCACCCTGGCTCCTCCTCACCCCTCTCACACTCCTGCAGGCTCAGGGTAACCCTGGGAACAGCACCTAGGATTGAAGTGCCACCTTAAAATCTGGCTTGAAAACAGCCAAGCAGCAAGAACAACTGCAGAATTACCTACTTGGCCTGTCCTGAGGGTGGACTGATGATCTCGAAGGGCCTTTCCAACCTTAACAATCCTTAACAAGAATCCTATGATTCTATAGGGAAAAATGCATCTCACTGCCAACGAAAAGAATTCTCAGGTGGGACTCAGGTCTCACTATGCAGCAGATGCAACATTGCCTTATTTACAAGGTGAATTTTGAAATGAGTTCTCTTGGAGACTAAGCAGAGAATCCCAGAATGGGCTGGGTGGGAAGAGACCTCAAAGCCCATAGAGCGCCATGGGCAGGGACACCTTCCACTGTCCCAGGCTGCTCCAAGCCCCAAAGTCCAGCCTGGCCTTGGGCACTGCCAGGGATCCAGGGGCAGCCACAGCTGCTCTGGGCACCCTGTGCCAGGGCCTGCCCACCCTGCCAGGGAACAATTCCTGCCCAATATCCCATCCAGCCCTGCCCTCTGGCAGTGGGAAGCCATTCCCTGTGTCCTGACACCCCATCCTTTGTCTCAAGTCACTCTCCATGTTTCCTGTACCTCCTTCAGGCACCAGGGACAGCCACCTGCCCTTGTGGTTTGATGCCCCAGGAGGTGCCCTTAATCCTCACCAGGACAACAAAGTGAGGGTTTGATATCCCTGCACACGTCTGCACTGGTGAAACCCCTGGAACACACCAGGCTTTGGAGCTGCAGCTCCCTTCGAGTCCCTGGATGCACAAAGAGCACCTTGGCTCCAAGCACCACGCTCCAAATTCCAAAACATTACAAGCACAACGTCTCAGCTGTTTGCCAAGCTCGGAACACTGCAATAAAACACCCACACAGTGACAAGAATGAGACTTTAATCAGTTTTAAGTGGAGTTTTAACACTAAGAGATAAAGGGTTGTTAAACACAATAACAAACGGACATCTGATTTGTATGAGGCATAATCCTGTACATGTCATACTTGGTTTTTGTGTATTCTCAGTTACACACAGAGCCACTGTTGCACAGCACAATAGTATTTGAAGAGGCTGAATCAGAGTAAGGCTGCTTAACAGACTGATTTTTTTTTTCTTTTAGTATCTATATATATATATGCTATATGAAAACAGACTGGAAATTTGAACTGGCAGAGAAAGGCAGCTCTGCCAAAACGCTGCAGTTGGAGCCCCTTTTAGTGCACAGTCCCACCCCATCCATCTGCATGCACGACACTTTCCAACAGTATTGAGAAGGTAAACGAGGCACTTCGTGGCAACCACAGGCATCGTTAACATATTGCACACATTTGCTAGGACTAAACATGGAACTTGCACATCAGCATCCTCTTTTTGGATTGTTTAAAGGTTGGGTTTTTTGTTGTTTGTTTTTTTTTTTTAATTTGGAAAGCTAATTTTGATGCTGCATGTAAACTCCACTTCAGTTTACAATGTGTGCCCCGGGGAGGAATCTGGAGGCTGATTTGCACAGCTGCCCTGGAGGAGCTGTGGCAAAGATTTCCACTGGGGCTGCCCAAGCCCAGGGGATGCTTCAGGGCCTTACAGTTAAGCTCTTACCAAAGTGATGCCTTCAAGTAGTTTCAGACATGTAAGCTCTTGCACATCCCAGCAGGCTGAAGCCTACAGTCCGGAAACTCAAGGAAAGATTACCTACAGAATGCAGCTCAAGCTAATTATGAATACTGTCATAAATAAAGTTTTAATAAGGACTCAAAAACCTTTCAGTCACAGTAATTCTTGTCAACTTCTATGGGGGTGGTAACTGAAATAAAGTATAGGAGAGTATGTATAATATATATTTATATATATAATATATATATATAATGCCATTTTTTCATTTCCAATGACTACACCATAAAATGTAAGCAAGGCTTCTCAAAGGCGTCGAAACATTAAAAAAAAAAATTAAAAAAAATCAAAACCCTCATTCCAACCTTCACATTCCAAAGGAAAAATAACAGTGCAAAAGCCCATCCTTGCGTCCTGATTCCCGATCCGGCGTCACCGACTGGAACTGCACCATCCAATCCTGATTATCCAAAGTGGGACACGCAGCACTGCCAAGATCCCAACGCTATCCAAGCAGGAGCAGCTTGCTTTATTGAGCCAACACAACTTTCAACTGTTATAAACCAGACAGGGTGAAACACGATTGGAAGGGTAAGAGTTAAAATTCCTGTTCCCAAGGGAAAACCACCTCCTGCTCGTCAAAATGAGCACTGAACCTTGATCCATTAAAGTCTAATTAAACCTGGAAGTCAGAACATATTACCAGCTTTGTTAGAAGTTAGAATCATCAATCTGAGGAGCAGAATTGACCAACAGAAACCAGGTAAGAAAAAAAAAATAAATAAAAGCCCTTTACACCTTGGTTTACCAATTGTAATTAGTGGAAGTCCTGCCTTGTGTGGTTCAAATTCCAACCATTAATGCTGCTGTACAGGGCCCTGACAGATCCCATTCACAATTGTGGCTGAGAACACAGCTCATGAACTTCCACGTCAGCACCAAGAAGTTACTTAAGCAGGGGGATGTGTGTACTACACCCTAAAAAAAGCATCAATTTGGGGTCAGCTGTTCACAGCCCCCTTAGAGGGGTCCATTTGGGCAGTGACTCCACATCTGCATGTGCCAGCAGCTGGACTCCTGAGCCACCTCAGGCTGGGCACGACCATCATCCAACAGAAGCCAACTTTGAGCCCTACCCTAGGAACAAATAATCCAACGCTGCCACTTGGTTTAGAAAAACGATTTGCTGGGTGATCTGAGGGGTTGTTTTTTATAGTAATGTATTTGGGACAAGTTCTGCTTTTTAATCTTCATTTACAGAGCTGAGAATTTACCGCAACACTGGTTTCCTGTCTCTGGTGTGTAATGTCCGTTTCTTAAACATTGCAGGTAATGAGTATTCAAGTAAAACTCCCTAACAATTAATGACATTTTTTGTAAAAAAAAAAAGTGTGCAAAACTGCAAAATTCATTGTAATAGAATGTGTAAGGTCAAAGGGGTAGAACGGCTGACAGAGGTTTGATTGAACAAATGCATCAGAAATCTTCCAAACAAACACTAACCTGGAGAATCTCCAATGACATTTCCTGTGCACCATCACAAAATCTTTTTATATTCATGAGAGGGGGGAAAAAAAAAAAGCTTGCAAGGCAGCACATTAAGTATTCACAGCAGGAATATGATTGAAAAACTATTAACATAAACTAAGATGTTGACTGATGTTTTTGCACTAAGAGCATCTGACTTTTAGCACTGGCCTTGATTACACAGGAGATGGAGCAGCCATTACAATTCATAAAAAACTCCCAATAAATCATTGTCAAATTTTGTAACCATTTGTTTCAAGCTCTTACTTTAGTTGATAGCCTCCACATTTGTATGGTTAAGTCATTGTTGCTGTGTTTCCTTTTGTTTTTTTGTTTTGTTTCTCGTGACCCCAATTCCTTGTCTCCCTTCATTGCGCGGGTCTCGTGGGTGTCGTGAAGGTTCATTCCTGTACCCCTAGACAGAATCACTCTCTCTAGCTGCCTTTTCTAGCACCATTACACTTTAAAAAAATGAAAAATGCACAAACAACAAGCAGTGACAGCGGCGACTCCTCACCCATTGTCCCGGATGAATTAGGGCAGCATGCTGAGGAAAGGTGCATGGAACAGCCAGATATGGTACACAGGCCACGCTCCTTTCCGAGCATCACCTTCCAGCCCCCATCCAAAAAACATGCATTAGAATGTAGGAAAAACCTTCTAGAAACATCTCTTAGCCAACTGCAGACTTTTCTGTTGCCACACAAGTGCAAAAAAAGGGGCAGGATGTGAACCTGTAAATATTTTTTTTTTTTCGGTTTTTGAAACTTCGTTTGGTGACAGAACACAAAAGGAAAAATTCCTACGCATACACATTAGGTCTGTCTCCACTTTTATAAAACTGGAATAAAATGGGAAAGTGCCATGTTTATAGTTCCTAATTGAAGTTTTAATGTCCTTTGACACAAAAAGGTATATACATAAGAGCTACGTAACCTTTCTTTTACCCCCCCGACTGGACAAGTGTCAAACCCTGTAGATTTGTAGGGTAAAACAAGATTGGTCAGGAAAGAATTGTTCCTATAATTGGTAATCTGACACTATGTCCTTTTGCCATTTAGAAAGGTCCTCTTTTTTTTTTTCAGTTTATTCAAGTTTGTCTCTCTTCATGGTTTTTTTTTGTATGGTTCTTTTTTATCTCTGATAAAAAAAATATTCAGACTTTTGTAATCTGCGTATGCTGATCTTCATCAAAAGGTTCATTCTCTGGATCAGAGTCAGTGGTGTCAGAGTATCTATAATGATCAGGTTCATTGTCACTAACATCTGGTGTTACAGAAGTTGAACTGCTAGCCTCTGGATTTGATGGCTCTTCTACTGTTTTTGTGAAAAATAGCTTCACCTGGGGAAGGAAAAAACAACATTTAAAAAGGGAACCCAGACTTAACTGAGCACAGGCAACAAAGCAATTTTTAACAGCACAGGTCCTTGCTACCCTGAGTCACACCCGTGCTCCTCTCCCCAGAGGGAGGTTTGCCAGCCTCTCAATACCACCCCTGGCAGAACAAAGACCTGCCAAAGCAGCAGGATTTTCCAGCCCAGCTGCAGGAATTGTCTGGCTGAGTGCTCAGGTGCTCCTGAGCTGCAGCAGCAGGACATCCCAGCACACCAGGAGACTGCAGCAAGAGTGCACAGGAATGAACAAAACACTCTCTAATGGGTGACTCCTGTGTGAGAAGTCTGATCCAAACAATATTCCAAGCAGCTATGACCACTACCTTCAAACGAGCCCTGGCTGATCTTTTATGAGGAAGTTAGAAAATGCTGGAATTCTTACAAATACTTTTTGCATATTTAAAACACTGCTGGTTATGGCTCATATTCCCCAAAGCTAAAGTGCCAGGGTAAGGTATTCCCAGAACCACAGAACAGCTGGGGTAGAAGAGACCTCTGGAGATGATCCAGTCCAAGCCCCTGCCCAGGCACAGGAGCACCTCCAGGTGGGCTTGGGATGAATCCAGAGAGGGAGACTCCACACTCTGCCCAGGCAGCTGCTCCAGGGCTCTCCCACACTCCTGGAAAGAAGTTCTTCCTTGTGTTGAGGTAGAACTTGTGTTTTAGTTTATGGCCTCATCCTGTCACTGGAACAGTGACAAAACAGAGCCTGGCACCCTCCTGTGCCACCCCCTGGAGATGTCTGTGGGGATTGGTGGGATCCCCCCTCAGCCTTTCCTTCCCCAGACTGACCAGGCCCAGCTCCTGCAGCCTCTCCTCATCAGAGAGATGCTCCAGACCCCATATCATCCTTGTGGCCCCTCTGCCTCCCATGGAACAGACACTGCTGCAAACCAGCTCAGGAGTTCAGTGTGCCCAGCTCACAACTCAGGCAATGCAGCTGGAGCAGGGAAGATGCCACCTGGTCACCAGCTCTGCCAACCTCTGCTGGCTTTGATAAACACCTGGAACAACCCGAAGACTTCAACCCCAGCCTCTCAACATCCATCCAAAAAGCAGATAAAGGTTCGAAGCTCAAAGCTTTGCTAAGTGATGGCAATATCAACATATGAACTCAGCTTCTACACAGCAGTTTCACATGGTCCCTCCAAAAGCAAGACAAACAAATCATGCAGCTTTTCAGCTTTGTTCACACATAAAATATACTGACCTTGAAGTTTGGAGAGAAGTATCTGTTGGCTTTGTCTTTATTTGCTTTGTCTAGATCGTTTTTTGTTAATGTAAGGATTAAATATTCCTTATCATTATCTGAGCGCTCGGTACTGAAAATACCATCAAGTTCCTGATCTGCAACTAGACTTCCATTTTCTACTTTGTCTGAATTTTCATCCAGTCCTATGAAGAATGTATTTACCCAAAAGTGAAACATTTTGTCCTGGGGGAGGAAGAAAACAGAAAACAAGCTTGCTTTAGTATTCACTAATGGCACGTTAATTAGACTGCTATCAGCATCTGGTCAAAACCAGATTTGTAATATCAGGCAAAACTTGGTAGGACAACAGTATGTCATTTGTTACATTGCATGCAAAGACATTTTCACCACATCTCCTGGACAACACACAACAATCCACATTCATCAAGCTCAATTTTAACCAATTAAGCTTTTGGAAGTCATTCATGGAGAGCTGGGCTTAAAATTATCATACCTGCAATAAAAGCAGATGATAAATTCAATAAACTAAAACTTGCAAGCATAAGGCATAAATTTTTTTTTGCTCATACTTGCCAAGCAATTTCTAACCCTAAACCCAACAGACAAGCTGTGTGAACCACCTGAGGTAAGTAATATTGAATCTCCCCTGTAACAGAAAGCTTTTCTTATTTTTATACAAAAATAGCTACAACAGAGCAAAACCACAAATCCACTACTACAGTAAGGACTCATGGGTGCTTTGCTGAGATGCTGTCCCCCAGCCAGACCTTTGCAGAGCAGCACTAAGAGGAAGGCAGGGTGCCTGCTGTCCAGCAGGAAGTTTTCAGGGAGAAGCCAAGGCAGTGACAGCTGAAGGATGTTCAGCTGAAGCAGAACTTGACAGACAACCACCAGCAGTTTGATTTTCCAGCTGTACCAAGAGGCAGGACATCCCTGTGCCAGAGATCCTGAAGGTTCTGGAGAGCCAGCTTTCTGCCAGCCCAGAGCTGATGTTTCCAAGGTCAGCTCAGTCCCAATGGCACACCAAACCCCTCTCCCTCTGGCACTGAGCTACATCCACTTGCTCTTTACCCACAGAATCTTCTGCTGGACTCTGATATGCCTTTTCAGGCCCAAGATCCAAGATGCAAATGGCTAGTTCTTCTCACAACGGTCAGTATTCCTGCACTGCTGCTAAAGCTGCAGGGAAAGTAATCCATTCCAGAACCTAACATTCCTTGGTATTACACAGGACCAGGACACAAACTCACTCCTTCTGAGCTAACTTATATATTTTGGTTTACCAAGGAGATCTAATTCCAATTTCTTACTGGAAAATCCATGTCTTGCCCTATCTTCCTATTCATCTCTGCTGGTAAGGAAGCAGGGGGGAAATCAGAGGTGGAACAGAAGTGGTTCCAGTGTGTGAGACATGAGCAGGCCTCCTACTGAAGGCAGTTTGGCACCAGCAAAATAGCACAGCATTTTCCTGAGCCAATGGAAGAGGGCAGGGAAGAGCTGGACTACTTAACTCACACTCACTCTCCTCACAAATTTATTCAAACAGGATACTGGGAATTCACAAGTGTCCCTCTCTGCCAAAGGTCAGCAGACAGATTTTCAGTATTTTAGGTAAAACCTACAAAACCACTTCCAGCTTGTCTGCATCTTTGTAAGCACCTGAGAGACCCCAAGACAGAAGTTAAAAATCCAGCCAGGAACACTTCTGGTAGATGAGTTCCCCACTTCACCATGTGCCTCTCTGCAGCACTTTGAGAATCAAGTTCATCTAACAAATGAGTTGTTTGGGGAGTCTGACAGATGTCTCCCACTGCCAGAGTCCCTTCAAGCCACCCCATCTCTGAAGAAGCCTTGCTGGAGCCCATCCATGGGAGGCAGCAGTCAGCAGATCCCTGCATATTCATTTCACACCCTCCTCCTTCCCCATGAAGAGCCTCAGAAATGCCCTGCCTGGGTCTGGAGTTGAGGATGAATATCTGGGTTCACTCTGCTGGTGTCTCTGTCCCAGAGGAAGAGGCAGCAGATAAAATCCCTGCGAAGAAAACCTCAGGGTACTCTGACCCAGGCTCCTCCTCCCCCACACACTGAGTCCCTCAAAGAACTCCAAGGGGGTGAGATGTTTGCTCCTGCCCAAACCAAAGGACCTGCTCAGGCCAAAACAGAGACAAGAACAGCTTTCCTGCTGAAAACCCCTCTGGTGCTGGGCCCCAGTGGCACCTGTGTCACCTCCACAGGCTGCAGGGGATGGATGGCTGGAGAATGGCTCCTGTCACCAGCAGGAAAGCAGTGCCACAGGAAAAGAGGCCACTGGGTGGGAATCCATGCCAGCAGAAGCAGAAGGCACAGTTCTGTCATGCCCCACCTTCAGCTCCATGAGTGGAGAACCAGGAGGGATTTGGTTGGCACTTTAGGGGCTGGGGGCACTCAGCTTTACTGACAGGGGCTGACAAACAACAAACTTCTCACTAGACAGCTTTTAATCTGTGTTCCTTGGGATGAATTTGCAGAGGTCTTCAGGGACTCAAACTAAACAATTACAACTCAGCTGAGCTGGTCATTTCTCCTTTTATCTCCCTCCAGCTTTTTAAAGCATCAAGTTATTTTCCTTTCCTTCCCACCACACAACTTAATTAGCCTAATAAACTGAGCTCATGGGTCTTGGAACATGGCATGGTCACTCAAATTGAGAGAAGACTTGGTCATGTTTTTTGGAATTAGCTCTTAAGGCTGATAACTGTGTCACTGTTTTCACTGAAGCGCAAATCCATTATTCAGAGTGAGAATTCAGCTAAAGCATCAGGACCCAAGATATTTCATGGGAGACAAGGAAGAAAGATGATGTAATATGGGCCAAAGATAGGAATTTTAAAAATCAAGGCATGAACTGAACTCAGGCTTTATATAGCAAATCAAAATACCAGACCAAGTGCTCACATAACACAAGTTAATGAATAGACTTCTGAAAAAAAAGTATTAGAGACTGTTTTTCAATGTGTTTTGCTTCACTTCCAGTTACATCACAGACATCTGTCTTAAAAAAAAAAATAAACCACAGATGTACTTCTTCCCATAACCAAATCTGTGCCACAAATCTCCAGTGCAGTATCAGATGAGACAGAGGCTGATTTAATCCCGCAATTCTGACAATTCTTGTCCCTACCTCGTGCAGTTTCTCAGAGTGACAAAAAAGCATTCTCCACTCTAGAGCTGGTCTCTAGCTGCAGACAGAGATCCAAATCTAAGATTTAAGCCATCAATCAGGTGCTCCCATGTCCTCCTGAGAGCTTAACTGCTGCAGAGAGATCTCCAGGCACTCACAGGCACTCTGCAGCACCCGCTGAGGCTCTGGAGATCTCTCCAAGAGTGGAGATCATGGTTCAGCCTGTTCCTAGGCCTGCCTGATGGAACTTCCTGTACCATTTGCAGATCAACACTTGAGTCTTTTGACATTTTCAGAGTTCATTCCTCAGCGTTTGCTTAACAGCAACTGCCCAAAGTCTTGTTGAACTCTGCAGCAGAACTTATCTCTAGACTTGAGAGATGAAATGCAACTGCTCAAACAATGCTGTCAGCCCTCCTACGCTGGAGTCTGGGGATAAACCACCACTGACTCTCACAAATTAAACCCACATCAACATTGCCCTCTCATTTGTACTGGGAGGACTCCCAAAAAAAGGTCTCCTTCACCCTCAGGCTCTGGAGGCAGGAAGATGAGGAGATTTCTGTATTATTTTTAAACAGACTCCCATTGAACCGAGTGATCCAAGGATACTCTGAAATACTTTCAGATTATCACGTCAACATCAATAACTGGAAGAAAAAGGCTTTGCAGAGATCCGTGGAAGGAAAGCTAGAGTGACTACAGCAGCAGTCTGAGATGGAAAAACAGTCAAGCTACAACAAAAAGCCATGCTCAAAAAAAATCCCCCAAATTACTAACTTCTACCCATCACAAATTCATACACAGTCACAGCACTTGAGCCTCGAGCCATTTTGTTCTCATGTGGGCATGCATTTCATTCTTGAAAGGAAGTAGCTACAGCTCACTGAAGAAATAGTCTGAGAATAAAGTAAACAACTTGATTAGACATGAAAAGACCAAGAGCTGGGGAGTTCCTAACTGATGCCAGGTGGCAGAAACTATGGAAGGGATGAAACTTTTCCAAGGCTGTCAGTCCTGTACCAATATCCCAGTGGCAGCAACGATCCTGTGGCTGAGGTCAGCTCCCAAAAGCCACTGGATTTGCTTAAATTAACTTCTGCCATTAAAAGAAAGGACACATGGCTGCTTTAAATCTCACACTGACTCTGCAACATGAGGTGTTTGAAGTCATTTGGTCATTCAGCTTTGGTCTGGTTTATGGATAATAATTTTATCCACAACTGAGGAGGGCCCTCCCTACAGAGAGCTCTGCAGACAATGCTGTTCTTCAAAGGATTGGGAAATTTGGAAGCAAGTACAGGTGAGGGAATCTGGGGCACTTCAGCTGAGATCAGTGTTATCAAACACCAAACCA
This sequence comes from Irena cyanogastra, assembly GCA_013397155.1. Lineage (NCBI taxonomy): Eukaryota > Metazoa > Chordata > Aves > Passeriformes > Irenidae > Irena > Irena cyanogastra. Next base: position 32,328 of record VWZV01003294.1, read on the forward strand.
GAGCCAGGACAAAGAAGTTTTCTTCATCTCCAGAGATGAGACACAGCCATTCTCCAGCCTGAGGCTCAGAATGGATCAGGCTAACTGATCTTACTAGGTTTTTTATTATGCTAAAGTTGAAATGCAGACTGGTAAATATGTGATGTCTAAGACTTGTTTAGCTACTTGTAATCTGCTAACAGAAAACCTGTGAAGAACAAGAACCAGTGACAGGCAACAGACTTATAATTCCACTTTTCATAAACCTGGTTAATAAACCAGAATCTCTGAAATATAAGATCCTGTTACTCCTAATGATGCTGCTCCTTATAAATTAGGTGATCATTGCATAAAGGGATCTTTAAAATACAGGTCTCCCCAGTGGAGGGCCTTCAGTTTGGGGTTTTGGGTAAAAGCTGTGTAGACAGTTGATGTAAAAAAAGAACAGGCACTGATGTGAAACACCTGGACAGAGAAATGTGTTCAGTTTGAGCAAAGGTAGGTTCTTCTGGCACCAATATTTCCCTCTGCCCTGTTCTCACCTTATTCCCTTCATGCAACAGCCTGTCCAAGGACCATGTGGAAGGATCAGCTCCTGTGTTTGCAGCAGAGCTAAGAGAGCTGATCTTACCAGAACTGTGGAACATCTCACACCTATTTTCCTCTGTCCTCCATTCATACTGAAAGCTGAGCCAATAATACACTTGATTCAACAGATATTTCAGAGAGATTATCAAGGTTATTTTTTTACTGGGTGATAAAGGGGCAGTTTCCATCTCAGAAAAGTTTGCAGATGTGAAAAGAACCACTTTCAGCATTTCTTTGGCTCTACCAGGCCAAAAACACTGAGAAACTGAGCACCTCTGCATTATCTGCAATCCACAGAACCCAAATAGTTTGGGTATTTGATAAGAATAGACAAAAAGGAAAAAAAAAACAACACCAAAAAAACCAACCACTACTCAGAAGCTACAAAGATTCTTAAGAAATGAAACCACAATCTGACACTCTGAAACTCCAGCACAGTAATCCTCCTGCTGTGGTTCTGCACTTCTACACACTCCTGAAAACCCAATTCACACTGCAGAAACTGTGGGTGCTCATGAGGGGCTCTCATTATGCTGTCTCTGGATCTCAGGGCTCTCTCTAGGAGTAAAACAGATTTTAAAACAAATCTCCAGGGGTAAAACAAACACAGCAGTTTGTTCCTGGGGCTGCATAGCCAAGATCCTGACCTGCACTCTGGTATTTCAGGGATTGCAAGGGCAGAGAGCACTTCCCATCAGGTCTGTCTGTAATCCATGTGTTACTGGAGATGGCAAAGAAACAACAAACTCACAGTCCAGATAGGAGAGAGTAGAAAAATGTCTCAGATGCTGGGGCTTTGCATCATCTCCTCCCTGCAGGCCTCATGTTTAACCCACCACTCACCTGGGTGCTCCTTTAGAAGACTCTTCTCAAAACTGGCTGCTTGCATGTTAATAATTTCAGCTTTGAAACAGAATTTCTACTTTTAAAATGCTTTTACAGTCTCTGTACTGCACTGACCAACTAAAACATCTCAAAGAGGTAGAGAAGGAAAACAGGGCCACTAAGGAACTGTCCAGAAACTTTTGCAGACACCAGCACATGAATTAAACTTGTTCACACAAGCAAGCCCACACAACAGTGTGCATGTGTATTCACACACAGCTGGCAGGTACAACCTGTGTGCACAGCTCTCAGTGATGTTACCTCATCACTTCTTTGTCTCCTGACCCACTTGAGCATTTCTCACTTTTATGAATTCACTCACTGAATGCTCTTAAGTTTTCTAACCTCCACTCAACAGTGAGTAACTACTGATGAGGAGTTTTAAGTAGCAAATACAAGGTAGCCTTTAATCAGCACAGTCTCATCCCCACCTTTCACTCTGGTAGATCCAAAGTGGCTCCACAAGCATCAGAACTAAAGAAAACTCAAGGATTCAGCTTTAAGAACTGGCTGACTCTGGTTTCAAAGTAAGTCCTAGGTTAATTTTTTTTTCCCACAACTGAGACCCTAATAAAATCCTCAGCTCTGAGGGAATTCTCTAAACCTCTCATGTCAAGGCACTGCAGCTGGGAACAGAGAGGTGGTGGAAGAGATTGCAGAGATACTTTTACAAAGTGCGTGGGAACTCAATTATCTCAGAAATTCAGCTAAATCTGACAGATAGGTACAAATCAGCCAACAGCACAGACAGGATCTTCTGTGCCTGCTCAAAACCTCAGGAAAATTTGGTGAAGAAAACAGCTGGAGTTAACTTGCTCAGTATGCAAGTCTATTTTTAGAAGGTGAATGTTTCTTCCTCAATTAGATTACTCACTACTACCCAAACGACTGCAATACAGAGCCAGCATCATTTTTACCCAACCTTTGTACTTAATCTCACCAACTCCCCAAACATCCAGCTTTCATTTTGTGGTCGATTGGCTCCTTGGGAAAACCAGACATCAAAGAATTCAATGCCGTGATTACGCATCCCTGAAAAATAACCAACATCCCAACTCCCAGCATCAGGGGTTGGCTCGACAACATTTTCCAGAGAAAGCAAGGAAACCAACCTTTTTCAACATCTTGTTCTGTTTGTGGAAAAATTCCACTTTGATATCACCGCATACCGGCAAAGGTTGAGGGAATTCAAAGTACATGTACTTGTCTTCACGTCGTGAGGGTCCTGAAGGGGAGGTGAATATCTTTACCTTTAGCTGGTACACCACAAACTGAGGATCTGTGGGACAAAAGAGAGTGTTGGTGAGAAAAGCCTCCAAAGTGTCAAAAAGCACAACGCTGGTAGCAGAAACAAAATCGTGAGCTATGACATTTTCAAAGTTAACTGAATTCCTATTAAGGGTTTAACACCACAGGGGATCAAACTTTGCCAGATGCTACTGGAAACAACTTGAGACTTCTGTCCTTCATGGCAATACTTTCAGGCCACCAGGGAGTTCCTAAAATGTTATTTCTTTTTAATATAATGACTATAAAATGTGACAACTACTTGACTGTTCCTTGCATTTTTCCCCTCCTCTCTACTGCACAGACCAAAGGAAGAGGTTTTATTCTCTCTCACCTCTTCTTCCAATTGCAGAGTGGCTGGTCATGTCAGCACAAACTGACTCTTCTCTTACACAAACAAGCAAAAACAAGGACAAAACTGAACTTTAATACTGAAAACCAACCAGCAGAGCCTAAGCTGGCCCTGTAAATCATCACCACCAGAGAAGTGCCAGCCATGGCAGAACTGCCCCAGTTAAATCTGCAGGGGTAACACTGTGATTAAAAGGAGGTTTTGGTCCAGTTTAGGAAGAGCTGCTTTGGAAATGGTCAGGTCAGACACCCCTGGAGAGCTGTGGAAGTCCCCGCTGAACACACCCATACTGAAGGGCTCAGTGATGAAACTGTTACTGGCAGGCTCAGAGAATCCCAGGATGGTTTGGGCTGGAAGGGAACTTAAAGCCTATCCAGTGCCACCCCTGCCATGGGCAGGGATACCTTCCACTGTCCCAGGCTGCTCCAAGCCCTGTCCAACCTGGCCTTGGACACTGCCAGAGATCCAGGGGCAGCCCCAGCTGCTCTGGGCACTCTGTGCCAGGGCCTGCCCACCCTGCCAGGGTACAATTCCTTCTGTATATCTCACCTGAATTTCCCCTCTGGCAGTGCCTGCATTCCTGCCTGTCCTATCACCACAGCCCCTGCTGCAGGGTCCCTCTCCAGCTTCCCTGTAAACCCTTCAGACCCTGGAAGGTGCTGTGAGGTCTCCACACGCCCTTCTCTTCCTGCCCCGATCTGCCTTGAATCCTCAGAGCTGTGAAACTCTGTCATCCCCTCATCCTGCCCTTGAGGCTAGACTTGGCTCTGTCAGTGCCTTCAAAGCAGCAGAATGATAACAACGAAGGCAGACTGAAAGTTACCACCTTGGTAAAATTACTGCCATCACAGCTGACAACACCGCTAAAGACACAACACCATCGATTTCACATCCTGAAAAATCACTGAGAGCTCCACAGAAACTTAAAATACTGCAGCATAAACTGCTGAGCTTGACAGTTACTTTATCTTCTCAGGTGCTTGGCCAATCTGTTGTCTATCCCCACATCCTCCTGTGTAAACACCACCCCAGCAGCCCCCCATGGACACACAAGTCAGCACTCACTTGAGCATTCAGCCTCACAAGTACAGCACAGATCAACCAAAACATTAAATAAGTGGTAATTGCAGAAATCTGTAACCTCCACACCTCTTCCCTAAGGCAGAGGGATTTTGGCAGAGGCTCCTCCCTCCCTCCCTCCTCCTGTACAGCCCGACAAGCTGCTCTATTGTTTCTTGTGTGTGTTACATGTTCAGGTACTGTCTCACAACAATATTAACAGGGCAATTTTAATCAAAGCCACAGGAGGCACTGGAATTAATTACACATTGCTGTAATCCCCATAGCAAAACCATGAGATTTTTTCCACCAACAAAACACGAGCACGCAACACAAGGCAGTCACTGCCCTGTAACACAGCCCACAGGACAGAGGAGAATTTGTTTTTGTATTTCAAAACTTCACAAAATCTGCTGTTCCTCACTAACACAGTGTATCAGCAGATGAGATTAATCATTTACAGGTGTATTAATGCTTTAGAAACCTCCACATAAAGAAAAGTTTATTCCAGAGTTAATTAGATATTTACCCAGTTGAACTGATTCATTTATTTTTTTTTTTTAACATCATGGGAAGAATGATGTTGCTGCATTGGAAGCCAACATGCCATTAGGCAAATGTTTTTCAGTAATTCATGTTTCCCAAGAGTTGCTGTGTTAAAAAAAAAGGAGGCTTTTCATTAAAGTAAGGAGCAAACACCCAAATATACATAAAATGGTGGAGTCCCCATCCCTAGAGGAGCCCAAGGAACGAGCGGATGTGGCACTCAGTGCTCTGGTTTGGGTGACAAGGTGGGGACTGGGCACAGGCTGGACTCAGTCTTGGAGGTGCTTTCCAGCCTCAATGGTGCTACATATGGAATCCCTTATCTTCAAACCATTAAAACACTTGCCAATTTAAAACTGCAGTAAAACAATCATGATTCCTTCAGAGACTACACCTGGGAGGATCCCAGTGGACAGAGGCCACTAAGGCAGCAGCTTTTGGATTGTGAGGTGTTTACATGTGACCTTCTCCAGGACGTGCAGCTGCTGGTGCCATGACCCCACCCCAACCACCAGCAGGTTCCCTGGCAGAGGGGAAGGGGTGCTGGTACTTACTGCAAGTTCCGCTGCTGAACATGGGAATTGTTTCAAACATCATCTTGTGGAACAGCAGTGCCACTGGTCTGTAATCCAGGTGGTTCTTTAACAGGTAGCTATAGTAGTACACGTAGCGTCTCTGACTGGGAATTGTCACTCCCTAAACAGAGGGAAAACAAGGGTCACAAACCTTGCACCAGCATCACTGCCAGGGCTGCTGCCCATCTCCTGCAGCCCAAAGGAACAGGAACAGGTCAGTCACTGCCCAGCAGCCCCCAGCACACAGGGCAGGCTGCTGCTCTGCCAGGCACTCAGGGGATGGAGCACCTCTCCCAGCAGGAAAGGCTGAGGGAATTGGGATCCTTCAGCCTGGGGAAGAGAAGCTTTGGGGTGACCTCAGTGTGGCCTTGCAGTGCCTGAAGGGGCCAACAAGAAACAAGGAGAAGGAACCTGGAGTGACAAGGACACAGGGAATGGCTTCCCACTGCCAGAGGGCAGGGCTGGATGGGATATTGGGCAGGAATTGTTCCCTGGCAGGGTGGGCAGGCTCTGGCACAGGGTGCCCAGAGCAGCTCTGGCTGCCCCTGGATCCCTGGCAGTGCCCAAGGCCAGGCTAGACTTTGGGGCTTGGAGCAGCCTGGGACAGTGGAAGGTGTCCCTGGCATGGCAGGAGGGAGGGCTGGAACAACCCTCTAAGATCCCTTCCCACCCAAACCCTTCTGTGATTCTGTGCTCCCCCAAACATCCATCTCCTGCAATGAAGCAAAGAATGCAGATTTTTCCCATTTGTTAAAAACAAATGCCATGGACACCCTGAGGGTCATGTCAAAAATAGTCTCACACTGCTGCTTTTTTGGGGATGGAGAGCATCAAATGTCTTACAAGAGGTGCCCTGAACATACTCTAACTTTAAAGCACCACTGCATTCAGGAATTCTAAAATCTACCACTACAGGAATCACATTTTGACAGCACTTTAAGTCGAAAGACTAATGTTTGCTAATACCACCGTACTCAGGACTGATGCTGCCTTCTCCTCACAAAACATCCTGGAATATTTCCCCAAAAATGTGGAAAGTTTCATTAATACAGGCCCAACAGCCTGAAGTGTTCAAACTCTGAGGTAAACATTTGCTTTGAGAGCATAAAACCTAAGAATGTTTTTATTACTGATTTTAAATCAGCTCAAAGCTTCAAATAAGAGAACAGTTTTAAAGCTTTTTGAGCCAATACTTTCAAGTAAAATTGATAGAGATGAAAAATAGTTTCATTTCCCAGAAAACGCATTACATGGCCTAGAACAACCTGTAACTGCAGACTTGCAACAGCATCAGTAAGGAATCTTTCTGATTAAAACTGAATGTAGAATTGGAATAAACTGGAGATAAAAATTTTCTATACACAACTCTGTGAGAATTTGGTGACAAAACCTAGACTTCATATTTCTATAAACTTTTAGTTTCACCGCACAACAGCCAGGAGCTAAGAGTAGCCAGAGTGCTTTTAATTTAGTAAATCTCTATTCTGCACACATGAAAATAGTCACTTCCTGCCATTTTTTTAAAATGTTGATTATTATGTCTCCTTATCACTTGAGCTGCTTCTAAACTACACAAAAGCCCTTTCCCTGCAGCACTTGCACAATGACCTTCCCCAGCAGCCTTGTACACTGGCCCTGGTTTTGGCTCTGATGTCCTCAGTGCTTATCACACCCACTCCTTAAGGCAGCTCTGAAGTTCTCCTTCCTGGGATCTGAGCTTCAGGACTGAGCAAAGCCCAGCCTCAGAGCAGGCCAGCAGTGCCTGCCAGGGCTGCCAGGCAGGAGGAGAGCACAGAGGTGAGGAGAACACATCCTTCCCTGCCCACAATGGATGTGTCCTGTGGAAAAGCCTCGGGACACCAGGCCAGGACCAGACCAGGACACAAGGCTGGGACCAGAACCAAGGAACACTTTCACACTGACAGCCAAAACCACAGCAAAGCCAGTTCTTCCCCAACAGGGCAGTTTTAGCCCTCCAGCCACAGTCTGACTCCCTGGAGACACAGCCCTTAGATCCTGAGACCCTAAAACCAGTCCCACTGAAGCAGAACTCAGAGTTCTCCATTTCCAAAGGTCTGAATTCCAAGCAGAACACTTTCCTAACAAACTAACAACATTCCAAGGGGTGCAATCAACCAGCACTCACTTTTAGTCCAGAAGAGTAAAGACAGGGAAGTAGCTCAAGCTTGTATTTCCCATCTAACACCATCACCATTTTTAAATGGATGGGAGATAAGCTCCTCTCGTCCCTGTGCCAGAGCTTCCCAGGGCATCCCAAACATTGTCAGGTGCTGCTCCTGGTTCTCCTCTCAACGTAGCACAGGCAGGACTATGAAGAACAAATATTTTGGAAACAATATTCCCACATTTCCTTCAGGAACACACCCTACTGTGAGAGGGAAGGTGCAGCCCCAGAGCAGGCCTAAGGGCATCAGGTCTGGCAGAGGTTGGCACCTGAGCATGTCACACAAGCAGACACCACAAGTGACAAGCTCTGACACAAGACATGGCACCTCTGCCCTGCTCAGAGCCCATCCTGAGGCTTCCTGACACAAAGTAACTGGCTGTCACTTCCTGTTCAGTTATAGCAACGCCACAGAAACACAGCGTGGTCTGGGCTGGAAGGGACTTAAATCCCACCCAGTGCCAGCCCTGCCATGGGCAGGGACACCTTCCACTGTCCCAGGCTGCTCCAAAACCCAATGTCCAAGCTGGCCTTGGACACCTCCAGGGATCCAGGGGCAGCCACAGCTGCTTTGGGCACTCCCAATCCTCACAGGGAAGAATTCCTTCCCAAAATCCCATCTATCCCTACTCTGTCAGCATGAAGCCATTCTCCTTGTCCTATTCCTCCAGGCCCTTGTACAGAGTCTCTCTCCATCTTTCCTGTCAGCTCCTTCAGGCACTGGAAGGCCACAATTAGGTCACCCCAAAGCTTCTCTTCTCCAGGCAGAACAACTCCAATTCTCTCAGCCTTTCCCCATCTGAGAACTCTTAGGAGCCATTCTTGAAAATAAAACTGTATGGTGCTCAAAGAATGCTCCTGAGTGCATCATCTCCAGCACTTGAACAGCTGATCCCTATCCACTGAGCCTCCTTCCAAGCCCAATCCTCACCACAAAACCCTCCAAGGCTGACGCAGGAATAAATTAAGACATTCTCTAGCTGTAGGAAGGTAAGCTGCCAGTCTTTGTCACCACAGTAATGTGTCAGTATCTATCACAAGGAAAAAGTGAGACAAACTAATCACTTCAAACAGTGGAAGCAGCAGCTTCTTTAGAGGACTTTTTGGGGAGTTGCTTCTTCCCCAGCTCTGACAACAAGTACAGTTCTTTATCCCATTTCAGAAAACACTTTGTCTCCTTTGGTTCAAAAGGAAAATCAAAATCACTCCTGTTCTACAGTGGTAGACACAACCATGCAGCTCACACTTCCTAATCTTCACCACTCCTTTCTTCTGACTAAGTTCCCCCCACTACAATGAGTTTCAGAAGCCAAAAGAGGCAGCTTGTAAAGGAAATAAAATACCCCACGAGAGGGTTTGCTCAGAGACAGCCTGGGCTCTGCCACGTCTTCCTGCCCAGCACAAGAACAGCCTGTGCAGCAACTCTGAGCCTCACCTACAACAACTCTCACTTGATGGTGCAAAGGCCTCCCTGGAGCTGCTTCTCCCAGCAGGCACTTGGGAAAAGCTGGCTCCAGAAGTACTCAGGGCTGAGCTCTTGACCAATTAGTCATACTTCCTCTTGCAATTAGACTCACACTTCCTGCCAGCACAGCCTGAGCCCTCGCAGCAGCACTCTGCTGTGAGCATTCACGGCAGCACTGATTGTGGCTGGGCTGTTCTCAGCAGCTACAGGTGCAAAGTGGGCACCTTGTCCTCCCTGTAAACCAAGAAAATCTAGTCCCTGTTAAAGCCAGTTTTCCTTTATCATATCTATGTTGGCCCAAAAAGAAAGAAAAAAGGCATGTGCTTGTCCCTTTGTGCAAACAGCTCTTTTGATGCCTCATTGACTTTGAATTGAGGAAGTCAGTTATACAAAGGTGTGGTGAAATATCAAATCAGAGAGCAGCACTTGACATATAATGCTGAAATATGGGCCACAAGGGAAGAAAAGGCTCCAGAAACCTGCACTGGAATACCTGTTTATAAACACTACTGAAGGATTATGTGAATCACATGCTGCCCACTGGCCACATCAAGAGAACCATGCTCAAGTGGAGCTGGGAAGGGAAAAAAGTCAACTCTTGCAGTAGAGACACTGAAACCAAAACAAGTTGCTGGTTACAGACAGTATTTACAGTCAAGTAAACAAGGCTCTCCCTACTCCTGTTTACTGAGTTCTCCCTCCCCTCCAAGATGCCCAAGGTACCCCTGAGGTATTGATAAACACCCAACTTGCAGAAATACAACCTTCTTTTCATAAAAGGGAAACCGAGGCACAGCATTTCACTGGGTATTTGTTCAGTTCTGTCATTTCCATGCTGCTTTATCCAGCTCTGGAGATAACTCTTATCAGCAGGAGCAATCTACTCTGTTTATTCAGCACACTGCTCATTCCTAGTCTCTCTCACGCACTTTTACCAAAAGCCACCAAGTTTTGATGGGAAACCTTGACCTTGTCTCCACTCCAGCATTACACCACAACCAACTCAGCAGCACATGGAATAACAGCTCCACCTTGTCAGCAGAGCAGACTGAGGAGTTTCTTGCTCCTTCCAATGAATTAACAGACAAATTCTAAAATTCCTTATGTGACACTTCTGCTCTCAAGAGCCTTCAGACACGAAGCTCTTCTTACTGGAGACCAACACACTGTGAAATTAATACTTTGTGTAAATACTCCAGGAACAGGGAGAGCTCTGAGCTTGAGGAGGTTGAAATTGGCTGGCAGGGATGATCCCCCTGGGATGTTCAACCAACACACTCAGGGAAATAATGGAAGATGAGCATGGAAACTTGCTAAAATGACCTTAAAAGTCACATCATATCTTTGGAGAAGATTTCAAATAAGGAGGTTAAATTCTCATTAATGAGGCCTAACCCTGCCAGAAAGGTCCTTATCTACCCTTTACAGACTAAGGAGCATCCAACAATAAGGGCCTTCCAGTTGGGATATTCCCCTATGCATCTTCAAATCCCACCACAGCAGGTAAGGGAACCTGAGGAGAAGAACATCTCATCCATTCAGGCAAAAATCAGCTGGAACAATCCTCTCATTTGGGCTGAAAATGCTGAACGAGAAAGTTCACTGCCCCTCTGATGCACCACGCAGCAGAACAGTGCTGAAAAAGCCATTTAAAATCAACTGCCCAGGTCTTCTTGAACAGGACATGTTAAAACCAGGCTGGTTTAATGCTGTGACTAAACGCTACTGCTGCTCAGGAAAGCCTTTCCATTTCCAACTGCACTGATCAATCCTATTGGAGCTAAACCAGACAACACAACTTAAAGAGTTTGAGCATCAAACGGATCTCAAGGAGGAAAAGTAGCCAGTTACACGTAGAGAGACAGAAGAACAGCAACAGCTCACCTTCTTATCTCTGGTCCTTACTTCCCCATAGAAATCTAGGGCTTCTTGGGCCCTTAAAAACTTGCCTCGATGCAACAAATATGCACAAATCATTACACCAGTTCGTCCCTTTCCAGCTTTACAGTGGATTGCTGCCACATGATTGTCATCTTCACTTAGCCACTGGTCAAGATCTTCACAAAAAGGTTTGATGAGCTCCAGCTGTGGTGGGTTGTGGTCTTCAAAAGGGTACTGTGCAACTGCAGGGAGAAGGAGGAGTTCATCAGAACCTCAAAAGGCAAAGCAAGCTCAGGTCACCTTTGTGACAAGCATGTAAAAATTAAGTTATTCAATAACCCCCCCCAATCTCACATACTGATATGTATTTTTAATTCCAGTATTATTCAGTGTATCATAAGCACTGCAGACATTCCTCCATTAATCTGTAAGCAGGCATCCTGCTCCATGGAGCAACTATTTCACACCTCTATTGAGCAGAGCTGCACAGGCTCTGTAACATGAATTTTCCAGAATTTAAGAGCGTGCTGGCACACAGAATAACCTTGTGAAAAGCCATTACTCCAGCAATAATTAAACTACCTGCTGAGAGAGAACAAGGCCAGACCTCAGTCACTGAGCAGACAACAGAACTTTGAAAAAATACTGAACATGGTTAGGTCGACATTGGGAACAGAATCTGCTCAAAGGCCTTGTGAAACAAAACCCTGCCATTTCCATATTTCAAAAATGGTAATTGGGAGAGAAATCTCAGGGAAGGCAATACTTCTGGGGTTTAGAGTCAAAGCACTGAACAACGCTGTCCTTTCTGATATGGGTGTATTCACACTCACTTTACCATATAGGGATGAAAAGAATTTCAAGCGATGCAGGAAATGCAAGAAAACTCAAGAGAGCAAAAAATAAGCACTAAGCAGAGAGAAGCACCCAAACTTTTCCCACCTCAATCAGATGAGGGACAATATCACCCTGACCAGCAGAACTACACACAATGTTCTGGCTTCAGCAGAACAGCACTTGATGAAGTGCACCCCAATTCCCCACCGACAGCCTTGGGATCCTAGAAACACAACTCTGGTTCACTTCAAAATTCTCAGCTAGAAACACCATTTCCTTTTCTGGGCTAAAAATGAATACATTTCATTTTTTTGGCAAGTGCCTGTATCAGTTTCGTAAGCACCACTCTGCAGTCACACACGCAAGGCTCCTTTTGATGAATCCCCAAGGACTCCAAGAGCCCAAGTGAGGGATGAAGTTATGGAACTGCTGAAGGACTGCAGGACAAGTCCATAGCCTTTTGGAGGGATCAACAACTTTATTCACTCAGTACAGACTGCCTCCATCTCCCAGAACAAATGGGGAAGCTGATGCAGTGAATAATCTTTGCAAAAGAGGCAACACATGTTCACAAACGTGAATACACAAACTCTTCCACATGGAAGATCCAAAAACTCCCCAAATGATCCCCAAAGTTTTACGTGAACATAAAGATGAAATTTATTTAGAAATCCCTAAGAAAAGAAGCTGCAAAAATGCTGCAAATTTGTCTGTACAGCTTTGGGTCCATCACAACTACAACCAGCAAGGTTTCCATGAAAAAGGGAGTAAAGAAGTCCGGAAAGAACAGCCTGAAACTCCTAAGTAGTCACAGGATGCTGAAGATGCTCTCCAAGATTTGGAATCAAAGGCAAACCTTGTGGTACTTTCTTCAAAGCAGGAGTGAGAAGATGAAATGTGTGCCCTGGGATGGAGGGATTAAGAGGAAGGAAACACTAAGTGGCATAGGGCCTTGAGAAAGTGCAGTTCCTCCATGGATTTTGATTTCTTACAATGGAACACACAGCTTGGAGAATAATCCTGCTTGGTCTCTCCCAGCCCCTACACACTGCAAGAAGAAACTCATGGCACATAGAAGAGTTTAAATAAAAAGGAAAATCTGTGGCAAAGCTGAAGACAATTACAGCATGAAAGGATTTCAGAAACTGGAAAAACCATGGACACAAAGCTATTTCCCAAAGAAGATGAAGAGCTTTCAGTGTTTGGGGCTTAATGTGATGCAAGATCATCCTGGGTGAATAATGAACTATTCTGGTGTTTCACGCTCAGTACAATCAGAAGTTCCCTTTGCAGTCAGTTCACTTCAGGAGATTTTCAAGTAGAACTTTTGTTCCTCTGCTTAGGGAAGTCCTGAGTCACCAATTTGGTTATCTGAGGTTAACTAATTCGGGGATGAAAATTAAAAACCACAGCATGTCTTGTGCAGAGGAGCTGTGAAAGGTGCTGTCACAAACAGCATTTGGGGCTGGGATTGACAGCAAAGGGAGCTGAGCACCCCCGTAGCAAAAAGCAGAAACTCAAGCAAACATATGTTCTGGCCATATTAGAACATGTCCTCTTCTCTTCTTCCCCAAAGCACTGCCCAAGCAGATCCTAAAATACTTTTTTCTTGCTGGTGAGTATGGAGTGAGGTTTCAGGGCACTGTCATTCAACACTGCAAGAGCAAATCAGAAGCGCTGACGACTTCAACAAGACAATTTCAGTCCTTCTATATTGAGACATTAAAGCAGCCAATCACACTTTGGTCACGTTCCAAACCCTCTTCATAACTAGATGGATGGTTTAAAATAATAATGAAAAATAGAAGTTGAGCCATTGCTATGATGCAGAAGAAGCCCAAAATTTGTTCATCTCCTACGATTCTGCAGGCACAAGGACTCATCTACCCTCATCTGAGGCACAGGAACTACAACTTCTGAGCAAGAAATGCTTCTCTGCCCAAAGAACAGAGGTAAATCTGCATTTATTTATTACCTGGGCAGGTAATTCAGACACAACAGCTACATCAGTATCCACTCACAAGCACCTGCTCAAAAGGCACCCCTGGAAGATTCCCCACTGCGTTTGGCAGCTCTGCAGAGTGTCTAAGACCCAATTCATCTCTAAGAAACATCACATGGGAATTAATTTTATTTTTTAGCATCTGAAGGTTCTGCCAGATCTTCCAGAAGTTGCTTTATGCACATAGTGATAGTGGCTTAAATGTTCTCCATTTTCATCCTTCCTAAAAACCAGACTCCTCTGAGTCTCACATGTAAATTGTACAAGGAATTTGTACTTCACTGAACTGAAACTTCTGTGTGACCCATTCTGCAGACATTTTTTTGTAACTATAGACTTTTTATTAGATCTTGATCTTTAACTGTCAGGAACACACTTTTTTTGAAAGCCCCAAGAACATAGCAAGTTTTTCCAATGACTCAAAGCAATCTGAGATCATTCCTTGTGCCCAAATCTCCTACATGACTATTCATCAGCTCCTCCTTTAGGCCTTCATTCACTGAGGTTTTAAGAGAACACACATTAAGGCAGTAAGAACATACCTCTGCAGTTAAATTTGGCGGTGTCATAATGTCTTTCAGCACATCTGAAAAAGAAAAATAGACAAGAGTTCAAGACAAGTCTCTGAGGCACTCCCAGCATCTGTCACACCCTGGAAAATCATGCATGCCCATCACCTTTATGATTTAAAACTAGAGGTTACACACAGGAAAAAAAAACTGGTTTGCAGTAGACTGCTCACTAAAATGTGAATTATTTTACTGAAAGGCAAATTCTTACCCTCTGGTAATTGCAGTCCATGGCTATGTTTTAGTCAGAGTGACTCAATTCATGCAAGTACGAGTTGAGTATGCACCTTCTAACCCTGTGTATGAGCAGCTCCAGCACTGGAGCAGCTTTGTGCTGCCAAACACATGGAGAGCAGACAGCTGTGACCTTCATCTGGGGGATGCTGAACCCAGAACACAACTCGGGTGCCTCAGGAGCAGTGTGGGTGCCCAGAGCAATGAGGATCACAAGGACATCCAGCACAAACCCCACTGATTATTATCAGAGATCACTTGGATCAAGCAGATTGTGGCACTGCCCTGTCACTTGGTTCCTGAATTTAAGTGACCCCTGAAGGCCAGGCAGAACATCCCCCCTCAGACCTGGGAAATGGCACATTTCTGAATGGAACTGGCACATTTCTGCAGGTCTGGAGCTGCATCAGCCTCTCCCCACTCAAAGAGACCCTCTCCAGCTAGACAGGAGCACAGCAAACCACATTTGCTTTGCCCAGGGATAAACAGCAGTGATGAGACAGAAATCACCCCTGAGCTGGGCTGTAAGCCAGCCAAACCAGGAACAACCATATCAGATCTTGGGGTAAGGGGAAAGAAGACAAGAGTGGATACCCTCCAGAATTTCCCTTGGAGCTGCTCCCTGCAGGGAGGATGATGAGAGTGGAAGTGCAGTCCAGAAAGGAAAACTGAGAACAATCCTGCCTCGAATCCTGCCAAGAGCAGCTTGGATGGGGACCTGAGCAACCTGATCCAGAGAATGGCATCCCTGCCCACGGCAGGGGGGTGGAACAAGATGATGTTTAAGGTCCTTCCAACCCAAACCATTCTGGGATTCTATGAAAGAGGACACCAGGTTGAAACACAACTGCTGGAGTAATTTCAGCAGACAAATCGCATCTAGATCTTCAGTTCTGATTACAGCCTGTACTCTTCACAGGATTCCAATTCCCACACCAGTTTCAGAACTGCTGTGAACTCATCTCTGCTTACCAGGTATGTTATGATTGCAGCCTTTGGAGCTTAGCTGACACTTTCAGACACACAAACTTTTGGGCTGCTCCTTGTGTGACTCTAACTGGAGCCTCCCAGTGCTGCCCTGAGCTCTGCCCATGACACAGCCACAGGCAGGTCTGCTGGGGCTGCATGTGCTCTCAGTGCTTCCCTTTCCCTGAATTCCAGAGCCTTCTCAGCTCTACCCTCTGCTAGGGAAAAGCCTGGCAGCTTTCACAGCTCCAATCACACTGCTGACACTTCCTCTGGGTCACAAGTGACCAGGTTAAGCTGGCAGAGGGGACTCCCAAAAATATTCTCTGCACTGGAGCCTTTGAGAAGAGAGGCTGGATGCAGGAGGTACATCCAAGGGGGATGGAGCAGCCAGCAGCACAGGAGCTTTGGAAGCTGCTAGGAAGCAAAGCAGTTAACACAAAGCATCTTATCCAGGAAAGTTTCCTGCTTCCTTCTAAAGAAACACCCAGCTCAAACAGGGAGTAAGAGACGAAAGTCTTCAAAACACTTTAAAAAACCCACAAATGGGCAGAAAACCCATCAAATTTAGAACTTTGAGAGAGTATCATTGAGTGGAATATCACGAGGGATTAAAAAATAGTTTTGTTGATACCAAGGATACACAATCAATGGCTGAACACAACCAATGCAGAGCTCCTGCCTCAGCTGCACTAAATTTGGGCTATTTGCAGCAGAAATCCCACCAACATACACTTTGGGGATACCGGAGGGGCTTAAAGTTTCAAGTGCAATTGGGGTGGGGTATTAAAACACTATTGTAACTCTAATAGCATCAGGTCTCCAAATGAAACCTGAATATTTTTTGGCATTTTTGGGGTTAAGGAGGGGGTTGGCTGTTCTTAAGATCCTCCTTAGGACTAAAGTGAGTTTAAAGCAAGCCAGAAGCAAAGAGGCAGGCACCCTCCTGATCAGTCACAGTCCCACTGCTGACAGAACTCGGGGCATCCTCTGCCAGAGCCCAGCCCCAGGGACACAGCAAGCACAGAAAATCCCCACTTCCATCACAGCCCCTTCCTTTAACCACCTGCCTGCAGGACAGCTCAAGGAAACCCACTGGAGAAGATGGAGATGATTACAACAGGGCAGGTGACAATCTGCAGCAGGGGAAGTTAGGAGATCCAAGTGGAAGAACAGATTTAAAGGAGATTTAAAACGGAATTAAGGAGAATACTGAAGAAATAGCGAAGGCAAACAGGAACGAAGCACCACAAGAAGGGAAATTAAACTGTTCAAACTGCTGGGAAGTTAAAAGCCAAGATGTGACGATAGGGCATAACTGACATAATTTCAGAAAAATCTCTAAATCCTTTTAGATAAAACTGCTCAATACACACATTATTATCAACTTCATGGAACAGCTACCTTAAGGGAACTCAAATCCCATGACAGATTTTGAAATAATTCTGACTATAATCACGTAACTCCTCTGAACTCCCACCTCCTCCTTTCAAACACAGACAATAGATCATTATTTACAAAGGATCAGCTTAATCTGAAGAAATGGAGTTCTCTGGAAAACCTGATGGATGCAATTCCTTCCCATCCCCTGACCAAACATTGCCACAATCAACCTGATGGCATTTTATGTGTATAAATCTTGCCTGCACCAGCATTAATATCTCTCCAGATAGTTTTATCCTCCAAAACTTTTCATGTGAGGATGAATAAAGTAATTCTAGCGAGATTAATTTGTGATTGTTTTGCAGCTAACAACAAGAAAATCAATTTTTATATAAGGAACCTGAAGACAAAAACCTTTGGCACACCTGGACAAGTGTTTTCCACAGCTGAAAACACAGAGCAGCAACAGAGATGTCAAATGCATTTGTCTCATCACTGCTCTTCTCACTTACAAACTTTAAAGCAGCTCCTGTACAAGGCTGGGGGACTGAGCTGTGCTTTTTCACAGTAAAATGAGGCACCTTGGCAGACAGCAAAGTGGAAACTCAGCAAGGAGCTCCTCAGGGAGGTGGTACTTGAAAAGATGCTCGTCAGTCTTCCTGAAATCCTCCTTTCTGACCAATTTACTCCAGCAGCCTCTGGTTGTTACCTGGCACCTGTGGAGCTCCACTGGAACAAGGGGCTCAGCAAACTCATACCCTGTCAGGGACAGCAAAGCCACCCTCCCCAGCAGGTGACACCTGCACTGGCCCCAGGCAGCAGCAGGAGATGGAGTTCAGCTGCCCTTGCTCTGCTGCTCAAAACAAGCAGGGGCTGCCAGGAGATTTTGGGGGAGCTGATGAGCCAGGGGAGTTTGATTTTAAATGATCCACATCTCCTGAGCTGAGCTCCAGAAGATTCCAGAGGAAGAGAGCCAAGAATTACCTCCTCCACCTGCACCTCCATGCCAAGGAGCCATCAGCTCTTCTGGGAAGCACTGGCCTTTGCACCCAGAAATTTTATCCATCTGATAAAAGGACGACACTCTGGAAAGTTCCTAAGCTGGAAAATCTAATTTTGCTACTGAACTCTATGAAAGGTGACCAATGTCTCATGTTTTTATGTATCTTTCTCTGCCCCACAACAACTTCAACGACCACTGTAAGGTTCCTCAGCTTCTACTGTCACTTCTCTCCAGTGTCAGGGAAAGCTGACGCACAATTTTTTAGCTAACCTAGAGGCATATTTAAATCCTTATTTTTAAATATTTGTTTTAATGACTGACAGATTACAACATCATGCATTGCCTGGATTTCAGTACTATAGTAATTTTTCTATTAACTGTAGATGTTTAAAAACATATTAATTAAAAGAATAAAACTGCAACAATTCTGAGAATCAATCTTCAACTAGGATTTTTAGGAAAAAAATGAGGGGTAGGAAAACCACAAATCTTTGACATCACTAAATCATTTATACAAATGAAATTAGGCTAAGCTAACGAATAAATTAGATGAAGGAACAGCAACAAAAACCAAAAAAAATAAAACCAAAACCAGAAAACTCCTGTAACAGTACCAGCTTTCCACAGAACTAAATTTTCACAGAAGTCAGAAACCACCACCAATTGCTCCAACAGCTTTTTCTAAGTAATAAACAGGGACAGACAAGAAGAGGGAGGAAGCAAACAGCCTTGGTACCAATGCAGTTTGATTAAAAAAAAAATAGAGAAAAAACTAGGAAGATATTAATTTGGCAATTGGACATTAATATATGGACAGAAAGCCTGCTGTGAATTACTTTTCACTTTTTAATCACATGGCCCAAGCTCCAGATGGGCTGGATGCCAAGTCATTTAAAAGCGTTCAAGTAACATGAATACACACCAGCATTTCATTTAACCTCACTCAGCTCCACTAAATGAAGTACCAGTGCTCTCAATCAGGCTTAATTGTTTTAAGAAATGTGCAAAACATCTCCAGCTTTGCTTCAAGACAGCAACAAGCCACTTGCACTTCTCAGCTATTTTTAGAAGTCATTATTTTGGAGAATGTATCTTTAAGAGCATACTTACAGATTGTATATCTTGTAATGGTTTTTATGCTTTGAATCCAAAAACCTTCAAGAGAAAAAAAAAAGTATGCATTAATACACATTGAATAACACTGACCTTAATTTGCAACATCCTTAAAGCACCACCCAGCATGTGCAGTTCTGCATTCCTAGTGCCAGCTCTGCAGTGCCCCAAAAATCAAGGAGGCAGCATGTTGGAAAACTCACTCATCCAAATAATCCAACAGCATGGATAACACCACTGATGCAACTAAGGGAACCAAGATCTGACCTGAAACTGAAATATTTACTGTACATGCACTCATTTCCTGATTCCTAAAACACCTGCAAATCACTCTAAGAAGCTGAGGAAGGCTTGGCTATTTTCAAACAGAAAGCATTGATCACACCAGGTATCTGTAAACACTTCCTATTTAATCACCTATGCCAAATATTTTGCCACAAGGAAGAAAAGCAGTTAAAGTAATTTGTGTTCCAGTTCCAGCCAGAATCATTCACTTTAACCCCAGGTTTTTTATTATTTGCCACTGAAGTCTGTCCCCAGTGATATTCTGGGTTTTGGAAGGAGGACCACTACACTTTTTCACACTCATTTCATTTCCATGCTCACTTTGGAACACAAACTTCCCATACAAGCCTCGGCGAGCCAAACTGCAAGCATGATTCATCAGAACTGCTGTGATTATATATGATGTGTCACCTGGCAATGTGCAAGAAGAAATAACATGCAAATGTTTACACTTAACATCATCAACAGTGTGTATCTGCACATCAGCCAGAAGGAATTTAATTAGCCATGACAGAACATGCTGTTCAAATTGAAAAGAAACACTAGCTGCTAAAATCCTGGAAAGCTCAAGCAAAAACAAGCTCTGGTTATCAGTCATAATATTCCAGAAGAACCTAGAACAGCTCTGTGGTTAAAGGGCTGCACTAAAATGGGAACAGATGTGAGCGCTCCTCGTGTAGCAGGAAAAAATTCCACGACTCCCACTGGTGCCCCTGTTGGCAGCCTTAGAGAGCCTCAGGAAGATGGTGGACACAGGGATTTGTTTCAGGAGGTGTTCCTGTTTGTTAACACACACCAGAGAGCGAGGAGAGCTGGCTCTGCTTTTCCAGGAATATCCACACAGCGGAGTATAAGCTTCCAGGCAGGGATTTTTTTTAAGGACAAAATTCCATCCAAAACCTCTCCAAGTGACAGTCACAGGAGACAGCCAGCAGTGCAGGTTGTAGTTCTCATCCAGCATTAGCCTGGAATTTGTCAGGGTACCAGCTATTCAGAAAAAGCCCACGGCTGGATCCTGGCTCAATTCCAATTGCTCGGGAGCTCGAGCACCTTGGATTTCTGCATAAAAAGCACTTGGAAAAAACTCCCCAATAAAAAGATGACTGGAGCAGATGAGGACTGCAACATGCAGAATGCTGCATGATCACATTTTATTCTTGTTAAAAAGAGAGGGCAACAAATGTAATAATGCTTGAGCATCCAGTTCCCTGCAGCCACTTAATTTACATCTCTGCTTATCTTAATTTGGTTGATGATGCTTTTAGGTGATCACTGCTCCTTTTGATCAGTGTTTATGGACAGCTTAATAATTATATAGGCATTCCAGGACTAAAATCTAATTTACACATATCTACATACTCAACCACTAAAATGTATTTTCCTACATCCAGAAGCTACTGAAATCAAGGCTGTGAATAGAAGAGGGCCTTCAAAGACTCCTGCCTATCAATATTTACTTACATTATTCCCATGTTAGATTAGATATTGGGAAGAAATTCTTGGCTGTGAGGGTGGGATGGTTCTGGCACAGGGTGCCCAGAGCAGCTGTGGCTGCTCCTGGATCCCTGGAAGTGCCCAAGGTCAGGCTGGACTTTGGGGCTTGGAGCAGCCTGGGACAGTGGAAGGTGTCCCTGCACATGCAGGGGTGGAAGGAGATAAATCTTTAAACATCTTCCAACCTAAACCATTCTGTGATTTATCCAAAGTCCAGCCTTTGCGTCATCCCACAATTTTCAAAGGTGGAGTTCACCAGGCACTGGCTATTCCATCAGCTGCACGAAAAGGTGCCTCTGACTGCTGGGAAAGAAAGCTGGCTGGAGAGGTGGGATTCGTAGCTTGGGAGGGACCTTAAAGCCCAGCCAGTGCCACTCCAGCCACATCAGGGTCACCTTCCACTATCCCAGGTTGCTCCAAGCCCTGTCCAGCCTGGCCTTGGGCACTGCCAGGGATCCAGAGGCAGCCACAACCTCTCCAAGCAATGTTTTCTTGAGTGAATTAGAGAACACAACTTCCCCCTCTGTTAACAATCCCAACATACCCAGACACAGCCCACGAGTGTCTCCTGCCTGCTGCACTGACCCTCACTGATCTCTGGAGAAGCCATGGCTTCTCACCAGGGCAGCAGAGAATGTAGGCACTGCACTTCCCTCAGTTCAGCCAGCTCAGCTCCAGGCTCTGACACTCTCAGTGCTATTTGCGGATGCTGATTTTCGTCATGACAGTGAACATGCAAAACCAACCCCCTGGAGCCCAGCTGAGTGCAGCTGTGCAGGGAGCCACTGCCCCCAGAGCACTGACTGTCAGGTGAGGCTGATGAGCCCTCGCAGGGTGGGAATGGAGGAGCTCAGCTCACTTCTGTCCCAACCTGGATGCAATCCCCACAGAAATTTCTGCAGCCCTAGTTCTGCCTGCCAACAACTGTAGAATCATGGAATCCCAGAACAGTTTGGGTGAGAAAGACCTTAAAGCCCATCCAGTGCCACTCCTGCCATGGTTCCAGTCCCATCAGCAACTCAGTGGCCTCCTCTGGACTTGCTCCAAGAGTTCCATATCCTTATGCTGGAGGCATCAGAATTCCAGCTGGGGGTATCACCTGAGCACAGGAGCAGAATCCCCTCCTCCCCTGCTGCCTACGCTGGGGCTCAGCCCAGGGCACTGAGGGGTTCAAGGTCTCAGCTCTCACCCCCAGCTGCAGCTGCTCAACCCCTGGATTGATCCTGGGAGTTGCCCTGAGCCAGGTGCAGAACCTGCCCTTCACTTTGCTGGACTCCATGAGGCTGGTGCAGGCTCAGCCCTCCAGCCTGTCCAGGTGCCTGTGGATCCACTGGATGTGCTGAGGGTGCCCCAATCCCACTGTCAGTGTCACCCACAGAGCTGCTGAGCAGCACCAGCCCCTCAGAGACCCCAACTGTCCCTGGTCTCCACAGGGACCATGAGCTGCTGCCCACGACGCTTTGCCTGCAGCCATCCAGCCAGTCCTGTACCCAGTGAGTGCTCCATCCATCCAATCCATGTCTCTCCAGTTCAGACATAAGGATGCTGTGTGGGAACCCTTTGCTCAACAATGAGATACTCTGGGAGAAGCACTTCCTTGCCCAGACACACCCAACAGCTTTCCTGAAAACCTTCCTGCACGATCCCCTGCCCCAAAGGCTGAGTCTCTCATGGAGCTCATACCTTCAAATGACCTCTAAAGCACCACAGCTTCACAAAAATCACAACTTTGAATCCTAAAAACACAAACTTTAGGCAGTGTTTAAACTTTTAACACTACCAAGTGTTTAGTTTTAAATGCAACCTCTCACACTCTCCAGGTAGGGTTTACCTAAATGAATTACAACAGTGTTCTTACAACACTCCCCACCTCTTCCTCAATTGTAGCCAGCAGTTCAGAGTAATGACTTTATCTGAAGTTAAAAATTACAACTTATAGGGTTTTTTTTACCAGCAGTAACAGATTTTAGGTCATCTTTCTCCTTGTCCATAATTATTCAACACAACCAAATGCAAAAGCCTTTAAAGTCACATGCACTTATTATTTGAAATCAAAATTTACTTATCAAGCACTTCATTTATTGACTGAAGAAAGGATCAGGGCATACTTATCCTGAAATACCACCAGTTACCTGAGGAAACTCTTGACACTGAAGAGAGGCATTGGATTCATGTCTTTCTATAAGTAAATAACCTCTTTTTACTCCAACACAACTTACTGAAGTCCATTTTTCCCACTAAAAAAGCAGATTATATGCATTTGAGATCAACCCAGAATAGCAGCCTGTCCATTTTTTGTTGTTTCCAACATTTTTCAGGAAAGCTATTAAGGCAACATCTACAAGATGTAAAAAATCTCAGCATTTCTACAAGTCAGAACACACAGCCTTTCCTCAGCAGGACATAAATGAGCATAGAAAAGATTTATTTAAAGTTTTACAAGTTAAGGAAAAGAAAAATAAAGCCTTACCTTACTACATCATCAATGTTGTTCCGGTACACTCCTTCAAGCCTCTCCGCAGGAAAGCCCATAGCAATTATGTTTGGATAAATATCTGAATATGCAAGTTATGGAAATATTTATCAAGCATGTGAAATGGCTACAAAAGCATTAAATGGATCTTAAATCAAATGTGTAACTGTACCCAAATCAGAGCAAAACCAGACTGCATGCAATAGGTGGGAATGTGCAGATCTGAGGAGGATTATATACATTGCTTATCAAAAAAACCCAACAATTACGTACTTCTGAACAAATATTCTCATTTCTCATTCTGAACTACCTGCAATTCACTTGCCAAAAGCAACCCAGGATAAAAGAATTTAAGAAAAGTACCTCTTAGCCAAACAAATCAATGCAAAGGAAAAAGGGCAAATAAGAAAATTTTAAGTTTACATTTACAGTTATGTAGTAAAGAACTCACAACTGCTAGAAAATTACTGGTATTTATTTTCCCTATGGTGAAATCATATATGGATTTTTTTTTTAACAGAGTTCCAGAAAAAAAAGTCCTCCCAAGTTTAAAGCATTATTAGAAATGATAATGTAGTGAAAAAGCTCAACTGAAGAGCGAGCCAGAAATGAAAGCAGCAGCTCAAAACAACCCATACCCTGCCACATTAACATACTCCTCCTCAAACTAATTTTAGCAGGAGCAAGAACAAAGCATGATATGTTTGAAGTTGTTTAAAGCCCTGCTTTAAAAAGGGGGGCTGGAGGAGGTGATTTCCAGAGCGCCCTCTCAACCAAAATTATCCCACCCTTTTAAGAGTAATTTTTATTTTCATGGTCAAAATATACCAAAGCTCCAAAGAATAATCACATCAGAATGGGAGATACTGCATTGGCTTCCAAAATACTAAAATTCCAGTTACTTGAGCACAAAGAAAAGCCTGAAGTAGGACACAAACTACTTTACTCCACCCTTGCAAAATTCCCACAAGTCCTCAGAGCAGAGCAGCACAGACCAAGTTCTGCACTGACACCATTAACTGCAAGGCTTCAGAAAAACATTAGGAACTGAATACACGGAAATAATGTTTTGTACTCTTGAAAAAAAAAAAAATTAGCATTTACTGTGTTGTAATCCAAGTATTAATAGACATTGGTCTGCTCAGGCCATTCAACAGATTATTTGTACAGACAAAGAGAAAAATATGAAAAAGGTTTGGAGTAAGCCAAATAAATATTTGTGGCTGCTTTAAATACAGACACTGAAACAGGTTTGTGTCTGGTTTCCAGATTATTCTGTACTTTCCCAAACACTAAAAAAATATATATTTGGGAAAAAAAAACCCAAAAAACAACCAAACACTAAAGTGCTTAACTTACAGAGCTTGGGATAACCTCAAATCACAAACTTTGAATTTCCCTCTAATCTATTTTACTCAGCAAGCAGTTCACACCACTTTAATTAACAAAAGGTATAATATAATTAGCAACATCTTCACTGTTTTATCAGTTATTCCCTGCCATAAGCAGAAGAAACTGGTTCTATATTGTATTAACTGTGAATTACCTGGCTAATACACCCCATCACTCCCTCCTCCTTCCTAATTGCAGCCTGATTCCTCCCTACTCCCAGTTCCAGCATTTATCCTCCAAATCCTGTCCTCGTGCATGCTGTACTAAGCAGCAGGGCTACACAAACCAAAAATTACCACAGCAAAATAATCCAGTATATCAGTCTGCTCCCCACAGCACTTCTCCTAGAAGACAAGCTCTCATGCTGGCAACAGGGGGAAAACAATTTCATTTTGACACATCCAAACAAAACTCTGTTTCAGCTACAGCATCACCCATGGGACAGATGCCCAAACATCACGCAATTGCGAGCGACTTGCTCACACTTCTATTTGCAGTCATGAGCTTTCCTACATTTGTTCAGGCACTGCAGCCCGTGGTTGATGCTCAGATGCTTCTCCTCTCCCAGGGGCTGAGACAGGAGACACTTTCCAGGATTCCCAGCTGGTGAAAGACGGGAGCGAGGCAGACACACCCCCCGAGCCAAGGGAACAGAACATCTCAACAGCAGCGTTCCCAGCCTGCTCACACGCTGCTCCAAACACCAAAGCCTCCAAACACGCAGGCACAGGCAGATAAAAAGTTCCAAAATAACCGGGGCGCTCCCAGGCTGTTGGAAGCGCGATTCCCGCTTGGCTCCCGGCTCTCCCTGCTCCCCTCCCTCGCTCAAGGGCACAGATCGCAGCCATTCCTGCTCCCAAATCACAGCATCCTGCAAGCTGGGAAAGCCCTCTAGGATCAGCAGTTCAGCCTCTGACTGATCTCCACCTTGGCAACCAGGAATCGCTGGGAACGCTTAAGCTGATCCTGGCAGTGCCCCAGGCCAGGCTGGACAGGGCTGGGAGCAGCCTGGGATAGTGGAAGGTGTCCCTGCCCATGGCACGGGGTGGCACTTTAAGGTCCCTTAAACCATGACGTTTAAGGTCCCTTAAACCATTCCACGATTCTGTGACCATTACAATTACTTTTACTTTTTAAACCAGAAGTGGGAATTGAAAAAGGTGTTCCCCAATATGCCAGTAGGAAAAGACAATGAAAAAATACTTCAAGTATGAATCTATTTACTAAGGCCACCTTGACATGAGGAAGAACAACTTCCCTGGAGGGGAACAGAGCACTGAACAGCTGCCCAGGGAGGGTGTTGAGTTTCTCTCTCTCTCTGGAGACATTCCAAGCCCACCTGGACGTGCTCCTGCGTCACCTCCTCCAGGTGACCCTGCCTGGAGAGGGAGTCGGACTGGATGATCTCCAGAAGTCCCTTCAACCTGAACTATTCTGTGAGCCTGTGATGCCGATTCGCTAAAAGTGTTTTGTGTGATCCAGGACATTGCAATCTAACAGCACAAAAACCCAAGTGTTGCTCAAAATTAAATATCCAACAGTGAGCCCAATGAGGAAGAAGGGTTGTTTTTAGAAAAATACGATACTATTTTTTTAAACAGGCAAGCCAATGTCTCCCCCACCTAAATATAATCGTCCTGAAGCACCTCAGTGATTATCTCAAAGCATTAGACTGGAATGCAGTTCACAGCCACTGCTGACTCACCCTGGTGTCTGCACGGGGCTGGTGCCAAAGGACACGGCCCCAGTGACGCCCTTCCAGGCACCAGGCTCCATCTGCTCCCAGGGAAAGCACAGAGCAGCAATCACAGATCCATTCTTACTGCTGAGAAAGACAATTTTGGGTCTTTTCAATACATGCCCCTGACAGCATGGCAGAGACACAGAGCCATCAAATATCCCGAGCTGGCAGGGACCCACAGGGATCATCCAGGCAACCCTGGCCCTGTACAGACACCCCAACAATCCCACCCTGGGCATCCCTGAGAGCATTGTCCAAACGCTCCTGGAGCTCTGGGAGCCTCGATGTGCTGCTTTGAAGCTCTTGTGGTGGTTCAAACAGTTAAAGAATGCCTTTGCTTTAGGGAGCACTAAGATGGAAGAACAGAATGGAACTGGTGGTGCTGTTTGCACAGACTAATTAAATCTCTGAGAAGAAATTGAGGTTTCATCACTTAAATGGAAAAATTGTCATACAGCCAACTTCTTCCACCCATCCCGTGAAAAGATACTCCAAGATCTGCAGCAAATGAAGGGCATGGTTGTTCCTGCATCCCTCCCAGGCTGTCTTTATCCCCATGCTGGGGAATGAAACTCCTCTTCAGCCCCTGATCACTGCAAGGACCAGTTCAGGAGCAACCATCCACTGAGCATCACCTTCAGCAGGCTTTGCTCTCACCAGCCACACTAAACAGCTCACAGACACCCCTTTTCACACCTCGCTTCATTTAACACCCATTTCCAAAGCTGAAATTAAGATACTCACTACCAAGATGAGATTTCTTACACAGGAGCTTGGGAAGCTGGGCTTCCATTCAAAGGAAGAACTCTGAGTCATCATGAAATTGGTAATCATACTGCTAATTTTAGAAATCTGGGAGAACTGATCATTTAAAACGTGCAACAAGCTCATTATCAATTCCAAGCTTTTTTTTTAAGACAGGAAAACAAAAATGGAAAAAGCCTCAGCCATTTACTGAGGCTGTTCAACAGATGCAAAAACAAAGTCAACCAAAGTGGTGTAACTACCAAAACTTCATAGGATTGTAAGATATGCTGAGTTGGAAGGAACCCACAAGGATTTGAAATGGGCTTTCTAAAAAGCATAAAATAAATCCCACCACATTTTGCCGAAGTAGCTCTTTCCTAAGATACTCATTCCCAAAAATGGTTCTAACAGTTTTTAAAGTACTCATTCCTTTCTCAGTCTTGTAAACATGAAAGCTGGGATTTCAGTGCTGCAAATAAAAAAAAAAATTACCATCGACAGACTCATGATCACAGAACCACAAATATCCTGAGCTGGAAGAGATCCCCAAGGATCACCCAGTCCAGCCCCTGGCCCTGCTCAGACCCCCACCAACTCCACCCTGGGCACCCCTGGAGAGGTCTCCAAACCCTCCTGGAGCTCTGGCAGCCTCGAGGCTGTGCCCATTCCCTGGGCAGTGCCAGCACCCTCTGGGGGAAGAACCTTTCCTATCTCCAGCCTTAACCCTCCTGGCACAGCTCCATCCCCTCCCTGGGTCCTGTCCCTGTCCCAGAGAGCAGGGATGGGAGCTGCGGCCCTCGGTGAGGTCTGACTTCAGTCTCCTCCAGCTGAACAAACCCAGTGCCCCCAGCTGCCCCTCATGCAGCCCCTCCAGACCCTTCCCCATCCCCTTGTCCCTCATTTGGTCACACTCTGGAAGCTTTACACCTTTTCTGTACTCTGGTGCCCCATGACACACAAGGCAGAACACTAGAACACTGCCCTCCACTCAAGCTCTTATCACCAACCACAGAACTCCACATCCAGAGGAGCCAAGACAACACTGTGCTGCACCCAAGGAACCCTAAAATCACAAAACACAATCATCTGCTAAATCATCAATGCCACAACAATGCTTTGTCAATACTGAAACCAGACCAATGCAAATAATCCATGTGCCACTGCAGAAATGCCTTTGCTCTAATGCTGCTCACAGACTGAACAAAACACTCTCCTTAAAGCCTGAAATCATTCCCACATTGCTGAAGATGACAGTCTTTCCAGTTGCTATGAGAAAAATCCTGGATCATTATGCAAATCAGCTGTTATAATCACTTTCAAAAATAGCTGTCTGTATATTCACAGTATGCCAAGACCAAATTAAAGAATATGCAGTGTACACTTCCAATTTTTTACATACATAGAGATATAAAAGTAAATTACTCATGTTGGTCCTGTAACTGATTTTGCTCACAAATTCAGACTTTTTCCTAATAATGGAAGGTGGCCAAAAAAGAATAGCAAAACATTTACCAGTTCTTAATTCTTAAACAGTCAGAAGGAAGCTGCAAAAACCAACAGCTGCAGCTTTTCCTGCAATGATCAACACTGTCAGTTAGTAACTATAACATCATTAGAATGTCTGAGTGATTTTATGAAGCCCTATATTTCCAAGTATTTAACCCCTGATCCTCACTCCACTCATTAAGGTGGCTATAACAGGAAAACAAAGAGCAAATGACCTCATCTCCTATTTTATAGGCAGGCCAGAGCATGCAGTGCTTCAGAATTTACACACAGCTTTTTAAACCAAACACTGAGACAGGTTTTACATCAAAACACAAATTAAAAAGAACTTTAAAACTCATAGCCCTTTGCAATTTTACAAATATTTACTATTAACAAGTGCCTGGAACAAAAGGAGAAGGGGGAATGGCTTCCCACTGACAGACAGTAGGTTTATATTGGATATTGGGAACAAATCCTTCCCTGGAAAGGTGGGGAAGCCCTGGAACAGGGTGCCCAGAGAAGCTGTGGCTGCCCCTGGATCCCTGGCATGTCCAAGGTCAGGATGGACAGGGCTTGGAGATCTGGCATCATGGAAGGCGTCCCAGCCCACAACAGGGGGTGGGACTGGATGAGCTTTCCAGCTGGATGGTTCCTTCCAGCCCAAACCATTTTGGGATTCTGTGAATCAAATGCTTCAGGAAGACCTAGCAAGCATTAGATTTCATCTTTCTTTAGAAGNTTGTAAGATATGCTGAGTTGGAAGGAACCCACAAGGATTTGAAATGGGCTTTCTAAAAAGCATAAAATAAATCCCACCACATTTTGCCGAAGTAGCTCTTTCCTAAGATACTCATTCCCAAAAATGGTTCTAACAGTTTTTAAAGTACTCATTCCTTTCTCAGTCTTGTAAACATGAAAGCTGGGATTTTAGTGCTGCAAATAAAAAAAAAAAATTACCATCGACAGACTCATGATCACAGAACCACAAATATCCTGAGCTGGAAGAGATCCCCAAGGATCACCCAGTCCAGCCCCTGGCCCTGCTCAGACCCCCACCAACTCCACCCTGGGCACCCCTGGAGAGGTCTCCAAACCCTCCTGGAGCTCTGGCAGCCTCGAGGCTGTGCCCATTCCCTGGGCAGTGCCAGCACCCTCTGGGGGAAGAACCTTTCCTATCTCCAGCCTTAACCCTCCTGGCACAGCTCCATCCCCTCCCTGGGTCCTGTCCCTGTCCCAGAGAGCAGGGATGGGAGCTGCGGCCCTCGGTGAGGTCTGACTTCAGTCTCCTCCAGCTGAACAAACCCAGTGCCCCCAGCTGCCCCTCATGCAGCCCCTCCAGACCCTTCCCCATCCCCTTGTCCCTCATTTGGTCACACTCTGGAAGCTTTACACCTTTTCTGTACTCTGGTGCCCCATGACACACAAGGCAGAACACTAGAACACTGCCCTCCACTCAAGCTCTTATCACCAACCACAGAACTCCACATCCAGAGGAGCCAAGACAACACTGTGCTGCACCCAAGGAACCCTAAAATCACAAAACACAATCATCTGCTAAATCATCAATGCCACAACAATGCTTTGTCAATACTGAAACCAGACCAATGCAAATAATCCATGTGCCACTGCAGAAATGCCTTTGCTCTAATGCTGCTCACAGACTGAACAAAACACTCTCCTTAAAGCCTGAAATCATTCCCACATTGCTGAAGATGACAGTCTTTCCAGTTGCTATGAGAAAAATCCTGGATCATTATGCAAATCAGCTGTTATAATCACTTTCAAAAATAGCTGTCTGTATATTCACAGTATGCCAAGACCAAATTAAAGAATATGCAGTGTACACTTCCAATTTTTTACATACATAGAGATATAAAAGTAAATTACTCATGTTGGTCCTGTAACTGATTTTGCTCACAAATTCAGACTTTTTCCTAATAATGGAAGGTGGCCAAAAAAGAATAGCAAAACATTTACCAATTCTTAATTCTTAAACAGTCAGAAGGAAGCTGCAAAAACCAACAGCTGCAGCTTTTCCTGCAATGATCAACACTGTCAGTTAGTAACTATAACATCATTAGAATGTCTGAGTGATTTTATGAAGCCCTATATTTCCAAGTATTTAACCCCTGATCCTCACTCCACTCATTAAGGTGGCTATAACAGGAAAACAAAGAGCAAATGACCTCATCTCCTATTTTATAGGCAGGCCAGAGCATGCAGTGCTTCAGAATTTACACACAGCTTTTTAAACCAAACACTGAGACAGGTTTTACATCAAAACACAAATTAAAAAGAACTTTAAAACTCATAGCCCTTTGCAATTTTACAAATATTTACTATTAACAAGTGCCTGGAACAAAAGGAGAAGGGGGAATGGCTTCCCACTGACAGACAGTAGGTTTATATTGGATATTGGGAACAAATCCTTCCCTGGAAAGGTGGGGAAGCCCTGGAACAGGGTGCCCAGAGAAGCTGTGGCTGCCCCTGGATCCCTGGCATGTCCAAGGTCAGGATGGACAGGGCTTGGAGATCTGGCATCATGGAAGGCGTCCCAGCCCACAACAGGGGGTGGGACTGGATGAGCTTTCCAGCTGGATGGCTCCTTCCAGCCCAAACCATTTTGGGATTCTGTGAATCAAATGCTTCAGGAAGACCTAGCAAGCATTAGATTTCATCTTTCTTTAGAAGAGAGATTTCAAAGAAGCTGAATATACCTGAAGCTGTGAATGATGAGGCTGTTCAAGCTGTGCTCTGGAGCTAAAAACCTTACTGTACACCCCAAACCTGACACCTACAAATAAAACAACAGCCCATTTCTCCCAACCCTCAGCTTCCAGCTCCCAAACAGGAGTTTCATTTAAGAAAGAACAGCCTGAAATTGAGGAATCTACAGCCTGAAAAAAGCTTCAAGACTGCCAGAAATGCTGATTTTCACTTCCAGTTCAGGCAGGGGAGGTTTGGCCTTGCTTTAATCTACTCCCCAGCAGCCCACTCCTCATCTGCTGCCAGCTCTGCTCCACGTCACCCCTCACCCTCCTGCCTGCGAGGGGACCCAGCCACCAGCGCGGGGTGGCCAAGCTGTCACTGCCAAGTCCCGTTTGACAGCAAAGCCCGGGAGCAGAGGCACAGCGTGGCTTTGAAGTCTCCCAAAGTTGCTTTGTTGCCTGAATGAGCCTGCAGTGCTCAGGAACTCTGGCTGCAGGAGCCGTGTGAGGCGGTCTGGCGGCGCAGCTGGGCCTGCCAGCACCCAAACGTTCCCCTGGTGACCTCCAGCCCTTTAACTCCAGCCTAAACAAGTCCACAGAGCAACAGCAAGGGAGAAAAAAACCAGCACTGTTCTAACTGTTCAACAGCTTGACAGCCTGGAGCTATGGGGGGGGAGTGTTACAAGAAGTGTCCACACTCCATCCTCAAACAGATTTAAGAGCCCTGACAAATGGCCAAGCTCTTATTAGTGCCATTTGCTTGACAGCATCCCAACAACAAAAAAGAAAATGACATAGGAAAATATACCCAGACAAATCTAGAAGACTTTTCTGCCATACATGCTGTTTAAGCTGTACCCATGAGTGCCTTCTTTATTTAACAGGCAGCATTTCCATTAGCCAGCATGAAATGCAAAATAAGTTTAGTATTTTTCTATGAGCCTGGATCATCAGGAAGTATAGAGGAAATGAACAGGAAGAAAGTTCTTCAGAGCAAGGAGGATTCCTTGTAGCCAGCCAGCTGCACTTGTCAACTCTACCATCTGCGCCTTAAACAACAAGCAAAGGGACCAACTCAGATGTGGCTGAAACATATTATCATTTAGAAGAAACGCATTTAACCCCTTGATGCACCATATTCCAACAAGTACTCTTTTTTCCCCATTCTGAAATTTTTTAAGCTTTCAGCCTGCAATTTAAATGTATTAACCTAGATAAGGAATAACTGCAACTCCTTCATATCCAGGAGGCAAAGCTGTCCACATGAGGTCATGGGGCTGACAATAAATCTGGGGGGAACTCAAATTCCCAGAGCACAAAGAAATAAATCAGAAGATGCCTCAGGAGGATATGCCAGGTTGTCCACATCCACATTATATTGCATTTGAGAGTCATCCCAGAGCAAGAGTCTCTCCCTTCACCTGTGAGGTGTAGGAAATGTGTCCAGGAACTCTCAGCCATATGGCTTTGCTGAAGAGCTAACGGGGTCACGTTAAGATTGCGGGGGGAAAAACTCACAGACCTCACAGCATAAATAGAAAAAATAGTAACAAAGGCATGAAAAATGATGGCTGCTCTAGAGAACAGCTTGTACTGACAAAGGCTGAGAAAAAGGCACCTGAAACTTCCATTTCAAAATGGTCTGGAATCATAAATAAAGATACAAAAGCATGCAGAGAATAAAGGAAACAGGAGCTCTTGAGTAGAGCTGCAAGAAGTTTTTGGACAATGCTTTTAGGTACTGGGTGGGATTGCTGGGGTGTCCTGTGCAAGGCCAAGAGCTGGACTTTGATGATCCTTGTGAATCCCAACTCATGAAACCCCTCTAAAATAGGTGACCATATTAAAGGACACAGAAAAGCTGCACTTCCCATTCAAAAAGAGCTAAGAGCAAAAGGGAATATAACACATGATGCATCAGACTCCATTATTGATGTTTGACAGAGCTCTTAAGCTGTGAAGGCAGAGACTGGGCCTCAGCTCCCTAACCCAACCCTAAATCCAGACCTACAATCCCAACAGATTTCCAGAGGGGAACATGCACAGGGGTCCAGCAAAGAAAGTTTTTTTGTTTCTGCTGATATTTTGGAAGAGGACACATCCCATCTTCCCACAGCCAGCCTGGCATCTCAACAAGCTGCAACAACACATGGTGGCCCAAGGATAACGAATCCCAGGATCACTGAGGTTGAAAAACCCTCTGGGATCATCAAATCCAACCTGTGACTGATCCCCATCCTGTAACCCAAACCAGAGCACCGGGTGCCACAGCCAGGTGTGCACAAGGCAAGGCAGGGAGTGAGCAGATCCCCTCCAGAGGAACCAATGCTGTGAGCAGTTGGACTACCACATGTCAATTTGAGTTTTTAAGTGCCAAACTGACCTGTTTTAACCACCAACCCGACTCAGCATGAGCTCTTGCAAGCAGAGCCATGAGATGTCACCGTATGTTCCCAGCACACCATCCCACTTTGCAGGATCTCCCTGAACCACCACTGTGTACTTGAGCATGTCCTAACCTCAAACACCCCCTGAAAAACACAGGAATTTTATTCAGTAAAGAGAAGCCAGCACAGAAGAGTCACTACTTTGATATTTACTGACAGGAAGTGAAAAATGGCTCAGACTCAACTCTTTGCAAGCCTGAAAGAACATCCAAAACTTTCAGAGACAAGGGAATTTAAAATAGCTATGGGGCTGGAGGACAAATACAACACACTAAAAAACTTGATAGAACAGAAACTACAGAAAGCAGGGATTTGTATGGATTTATCAGACCTTAACACGTGTGGATCAAAAGAAGATAAAAGGTGAGTGGCAAAACAAGACACAAGGCCATTCTAATAAACCATTACTCAAACAATAAGCCCCAAGTAGATAATTTTATCCGAAAGAGCTCTGGTATTTCCCTCTTCTAAATGTTATCATAAAAAAGGACATTACTTCTCTAACTCACCCACACAAGAAATGAAAGAACAGAAAATACACAACTCTTCAGCTGTAGCCCAATATATATCCAGGCAATGCAATGAATTAAGCAGAGGCCTCTAAGAAAATTAATCATGCAATTAAAAGCTATTATACTACAGCTCCACAAAGGCAGAATTAAGTTTATAAAGACGTTTCTTAAGCACTTCACTACAAAAAACTGGATATTAAGCAGTTTTTCTGCACTGCTGCACGCTGGGGCTGTGGAGCTGGGAGTTCATCTTTAAAGGGAACAATGCCAGCTTTTGCAATAGTCATCATCCCAAACACAGAGCAGTTGAGTTTAATTTTTTTAGCTGCACAGTCAATTACCATTTGAATCACAGAGCCACCACTTGAGCTACATTGCCTAAGAATCGTTATTAAGATAACCTAGATTTATGCAGCATGATACAGGGCCTAATTGCACAATTATTTACTTCCATTCTACAAAAATGCCTTTTTTTTTTCTTTCCAGGGCCTCACAGGCAAGACAGCAAAGGAGGCAGATGATGACAGGAGCAAAGAGGATGCTGGCTTGAATTAGAAACTGGAACAGGGATTTGTTTACATCTGAAATATCAACCTGGGCCTAAGACACATCCAAAAACTAACAGAACCCAAAGGAGACTCAACCACCCACAAATAATCCACATTTCAGGAGACATCCTGCTCTGCAGGGCCACACAGTTCCAAACAAATTCCCTTCTTACAGCCCAGAAATGGCCATTCCAGTAACTCACAGGAAAGCACAAACTTGCACAGCTTTAATCCCAAAAAACCTTCACCTAAGTGCCAAATCAAAGGAGCCCACATCTCCTCTAGGATTTAAGATGAGGCACAGGGCATATCCAGGAATTACTACACACAACTCCAGGCTATATATCCTATTTTCCCCCCTGAAAAAGCCATGCAATAAATTAACCTTCAACATCCACCCTGTATCAGGCACAGCAAATGAATAAAAATCACACAGAGCTCTGAGTTGCTCCAAACTAGAAAGGAGCTGGGCTTTGGGAGTTAGTTATGAGTAATGACAGTATCTTTGGTCTCTAATGTAATTAAGGGATTTGACAGCTCAGCTGCCTATTCCCTCCCTTCTCTTCCAGTTTGTCAGAACACAACAAGTGTCTTTTAAATCATTATACAACAACCATTTTCATGTTTAAACCTGTTGTAGGGGAAGACTCTGGCTAAGGTACCAGAGTATAATTTGTCAGCTTATGCAGCATTAATATGGCAACAACATTAATCCATTAAAAATATAATTTCATTTAAGGAACTATTCAGCAATTCACAACCAGCAAAAACCTGTGGACAGAAGCTTTACATATAAAATCTCAAGTTTGTATTTGTACTCCCTGAAGTTTAGTTTTGGCTTTGTGCTTTTTAGCACAGGGGGGTTTTAACACAACATCCTTTCAGCCATATTATTACTGAATAAATTATATCAATTGCTTCCACAACAAAGAGGATTTAGGCATCCAAACCAGCCTACAAGGAAGAGAATGCAAAATACAGCCATCTCTCTTCTGGGAGAAAATTAAGACAATTCTGTACTCCTCTAGACAGTGTTTTAAGACATCAATACTCACTGTCTCTGCAGCAGTCACCGTGCTTCAGAACACTTTGGTAAGACAAGCAAGTTCTTCTTGGTGTCTTAAGTGCAGCAACAGGAATTTTGTCCCAAAGAAATCTTCCAGCCCCAGCCTAGCAGTTATCAAGAGCCAACTAATCTCTGTGCATGTATTACACTGCAGCAGCCACAGCAGCTCCAGGGTTGCATAAGCTCCACACTCAAGGCCACATCCTCTCCCAGGTCACTGGAAGGCAGATGGAATGATCCCGTGGACAGAAAGGCCTTCCTGACTAGCACACATTCCTAGAAAGATGCATTTCCAGAATTCATCACCCTCCAAGACTCCAGCTGGACCCAGTGTTGGGGCTGGCCAGCCAACCACACAGAGCGAACATGGGGTGGGATTTTCACAAGTCCTCAACAGTGACAGAACTGCCCTCAGGGAGCAAACCCCACAAACTAACTCCTCAAGTGCCAACACCTCATCAGTCTTAGTTTTTTAAGGAAAAATCCAAGTTTCCTCTTGCTTGCACTAACACTCAGAGCCAGTGCTGGTCCCAGCAAAGCTGGCACTTGATTCAGCATTACCCTCTTCATGTTAAACAACAAAGCTCTGGAT
The DNA here is from genome assembly GCA_013397155.1 of Irena cyanogastra. Lineage (NCBI taxonomy): Eukaryota > Metazoa > Chordata > Aves > Passeriformes > Irenidae > Irena > Irena cyanogastra. The sequence goes on from VWZV01003294.1 coordinate 68,730, forward strand.
GTTCTGAAGACTTCACACACTTAACTGAGCTCAAAACCAGGCTGCCATCATTAATCACTTTAAGAGGTCACCATATAAGAAATACTATGCAGAGTGCACTCATTTCTCTGCCCACCTTGAGACGACCACACAGCCACTACTTCAGCAGTTACTGTCCACTACAAAGTGTGCACAGGCAGGTATTTTTTAATTTAGAGTTTAGCTTGTGCAAACAGTCTCCACATGCACTGAAAATTTCTGATGATCCAAGCTGAAGCACTTCCCTAAGAATTCTGCACTGCATTTAAACAAGTGCAAAGGGACGAGGTGCAGTTTGTGAGGGCTTCTTCTAAGTCCCTTTCTGAACAACAGCAGTGAAAAAGCAGGGCAGGAAGGGGCTGGGTGACTCTGGATGGGATTGCACCCCACAGCACCTGCTGGAGTGTGGAGTTTGAAGGCTTCAGTTTCAGGTCCAACACCCCTATCCACACAACCATGGCAGTATGTCACAGGGTTGGGCTTTTCTGGGTTGTGAGGAACAGTAAACGACCTAGCCCATGTCAAACCCCAGAAGAGAAAATGCAGGAACGGATTTGCAGCAATCACCAGCTTGCTTTCTCCATCGGGACAGGTCAAAACCCTTCATCCTTGCTAAGTGCACAAAGAGCAATCTCCCTGGGATCTAACACATCCTGTAACAAGCAGGGAACTGAAACTCTAGGGAGTCCCCAGCCAGCGGGGCTGCTGGAGAGCTGTCTGTGCAAACAGACTTCTGAGATTAATTCAGAGCAAAACTGGCACTAATCTTGTCCAAAACCCAACATCATCCCAGGCTCCAGAAGCAAAATGAGTCTGTCAGGCTCTAAACACTGCTAAGTAACATGGTTTACTTCAGAACAAAGAAATACTTTCCCACCAATAAAATGCATTTCCAGTTGGTCTCTTCTAGTTTCTTCTAAACCCTCCCTATGCTTGTATGCAAGACAAACTTGTTACAAAACCGCTAACAAACTTCAATTTTAAAACAAGACCAAGTCTTTTAAACAAATGGCATTTCCAGCTCGGGCTCTATTTTTAAACACAGTATGGACCTCATGCCACTAATTCACTTTTTTTTTTTTCCTGGAAGCTGAGCCATTTTGAGTCAAGTCCCATAATTTAAAATTGCATTAAAAATGCAAAGAGCTTTAGGACTGCAAGCAGCATAAAGCAGTAAGAGATTCTGAGGCGCTTCCTCCCTCAATTTCAGCATTCCCTGCCTTTCATTCCACAAGACAAACGACGTGTGAGACGTGTAAACTGCACCCAGCATCTCATCTGGCCTGAATGTTGCTGCAGTTTGTACCACTATGTAGGTCACGAGCTCCACATGCTTCAGTCAAGCCCTGGGCTCAGCCTAGCTGCCCGTTTGCACCCCGACCAGAAGGCCTGGGGACATGAGGCAAAGTTTAACCCGAGCTAGGACAGGCACGAGAAGCAGTTACATGATTTTTTTCCCACTTGCTAAGCTCAGTTACACACAGAGCTCTTAAGACACAGGCAATTGCTGCATGGAAGTGTTTCCTCTCTGCAGAAAAGGGGGCATCACCAAGCTGCACAATTTCAGAAATAACACACAGAGTACCTCAGAAAACATTCTGGTGCTTGCAGCATCAAGAAATGCAACCATCAGAGAAGAAAGACATGAATCCAAACTTTCCTTCTCACCCATGTGCAACAAAAAGTATCCAGTACTGCAGAAATTAATTAGAAACCCAAATAAACCAGAAATATCTGAAGCATTAAACAGCTGATTTAATGTCTCCACCTTTAAAACCCTTTCTTCTTCTAAGTTTAAATATTTTTTTCCAAGATGTGCATAAAGACTGCTCAGAGAGAACATCTGATTAGATGACAAGCAGTAGCAGTGTGGTTTTTAAAGACACACAGGCCCATTTTCATACTCTGCACTGATTTTGGGAAGATGCTGTCTCCCTTTACTGAAATCCCACATTACACACACAAAGATTCTTAACCAACTCTGGAACTGAGGGTTCCAAGCACAATGTCCTGTACTGCACACACATCAAGATGACTTTTAAAAGGATCTGACACAGCCCAACCAAGCATTTTGGCACTTCAGCACCTCACCCAGCCTGTCTTTGGCACCCAGGAGTTCCTGCAAGACCTTTGGATAACATCCATGCCCAAAAGTCTCTGGGCACAAGGGACACCGAGACGGGAAGCCTCCCTGAGAAAGGGGCAAGGGGAAAGGGCAGAGCACAGAACACAGGCACCTCACCTGCACTCACCGCAGTTCCTTTCACTCTCCAGCTCCCAAAGGCCAGGTGAGCAGCAGCTGCTGAGTGTTCTGGAGCTGCAGGAGGAACCCAGACCTCCATTTCCCATATCCCAGCCAAATGCCCAACTCCTGGTTGCCCTTCCTTTTAGCTGGACAGAGGCAGCTACCATGAACTAACCAGGCATCTCTAACACCTGGTCCTCCTGCCATACCTTGTTGAACAGCTCGCTTGGGCCTCAGGTTTTCTCTTTTTTCCCCTTAGAATCACATGGTTGGAGAGCTAAATCCATGGCCATGTGTGTAAGGAACAGACAGGTTATTTCCCAGCTATCAAGAATGACAATGAGCAACAATTTCATGGGAGCCCTGCAAAAAGAAGCCTGCATAAAGTGATTAAAAAAATTCAACTTTCACTTCTGCAGCAACATCAGCCTTCAAGCAAAGCTACTGCACAGGCATAAGTCTTCATTCATTAATTATCTGTTCCAAATGTGTAGCTACAAAAAAAAAAACCCACTTCTTCCTATGATTTTTTATCATTAAAGAAACCATACCATTTTTCCACAAATTTCATGGCAGAACTGCAACCAGCTGCTCCTTTTAGAAACGCCAGCCTAAGCCCAATGTAATGGCCTGTTTTAACATAAAATTCTAAGAATAAAAATTAAAAATAAGCAATCAGTTCCATTTGACACATCATCAGGCAACCTTGAGCAAGAAAGTGGAGGTTCAGCACTCAGTAACTTCCTTGCTGGGAGCATATGATCAGTTAAAAAGATGTGTTTGGGTCAAAATATCTCTCCCTACCAAGGGCACATCTGGGCAAAGATGCCTGAAACACCAAACTCTTCAACTGTGAAGGCAAAACATTTTGGTTTTGCCACCAATTAACTCTTTCCCTAATCCCAACAGCCAACAAAATCACCAAGTGCAAACATCTAAAAATCCAGGCCTAAAAGTATTTTTATCACAAACACAATGCAGAAATAATGAACCAGAGCTGATGAGTTTTTAACTAAAGGCTAAGCAGCCACTTGCTAAATTCCAGAACCTTTCAGGTTGTTTTAAAGCCACCTAAATTTTAGGCCAAGGCTCAATGCAAAAGCAAGAGCTCTGTACTAGCTACAGCTTTTATCAGCTTTGATCCTGCTCAAAAACTGGATTTATTTGGAGCACTTGCTCAGACCTGAATGTAATTGCTCCAAAACCCAATAAATTTCCACCTAATCCTGTTGCAGAACAGAAACATCTCTCCACGGGGAGAAGTCCAGCTCTGAGCACTACTGTCAATATACATTTTTCCAACTTCTAAGCGAAGTTCTAGCCCCAAAATCTTTCCCACAGCACCAATCTTTCCCCACCACGGAGCAAGACCCCGCCGACAGCAGAGCCCCTACCCACCGCGAACCCTGCAGGGCGTTCCAAGCTAAACATCTGCCTGACGCCGCTCCAACACATCTGTTCCAAAGGCCACCAAAACTACACACCGGGTTTTGCCTCATTAGCCGTAATTGCACGCTAATTACTTATTCCAGAGTAAGTATTCTATACAATCCTCCTCGATGAGACCCGATGCGCTTTCATTTGTGACACGTCCTCGTGCAGTTCACCGGGAAAAAATGGTGAATTTTGGTCGCTTTGTTTTTTTTTTTTTAATTTGGAAGGAGCGATTGCCACCTCTTGTCATGGAGAGCCTTGCTGCATCCTAAGGTACAGCTCTGCCTTAGCGGAGGGCTGGAAATCAGGGCAGAGGACACAGGCTTCGACTGAAGCAACCCGAGGAAAGCCACAGGCCTGCCATGATTATAATCGCAATTCAAGACGAGTTACTAAATTAAAAAATACATCTATCTATAAAGCGCTGTGGACGCAAATCACGGCGGGTCGGGAGCATTTGCTGCGTGAGCCCAAAAACCAACGGAGCCGGAGATAAACGGCTGCTCCGCAGCGGCCGGGGGCTCCGGGGCCGGGGGGAGGGGGGCACGGCCCCTCGGCGGCTCGGGGGGGCCGCGGGCCGGCCGGCAAGGAGCGCTGGCGTTAATCCTGGAGCTCCCGTTAATCTGCCGGGCCCGGACAAAAGGCGGCCGAGGCGGCGGCGGGGGAGGGCGCGGCGGCCCGGGCGAGC
>VWZV01003294.1:73186-166643 GCA_013397155.1 Irena cyanogastra
CCATCATGGCCGCGGCTTCCGAGAGGGACGGCGGGCGGCGCCGCCACGCCCACGCGACGCATCCGCCAACACACAAAGTAGTCCCTCCCACCCCGCCACCGGAGAAGCGCAGAAGCGGCGGACCGGGAGGACCGGGGGACAGGATCGCGCTGCGCGCGGCGTCCCTACCCCTCTGCCCGCCGGTCCCCTTTCACCCCCCGGAGGTGGCGGGGGAGGGGGAAGCGACGAGCGGAGGGATACGGACGGTAAAGTGAGGCGGCAGCGGCGGTGCTGCTGCGTTAGGTCACGTGGGCGCTGGCGGCGGCGCCTCCCCCGCGGGCGGAAGTGGCCGTGAGGGGCCCGCGCGGTCCGGGGCCCCCCGCGCCCCTCGGAGCCCCGGCACTGTCGCCCGCCCGCCTCTCCTCCTTCCTCCCCTGAGCTGGGCGGGAAGAAAGCGAGGGGAAGAACGGGCTTGGTGCGGCCCCGCGGGGAAAGGGAACGGGGGGGAGTCAGGCCGGTGTCTTGAGGGGGCTCGTCGTCCTCCCCTCACACCCCCCGGGGAGCGGAGAAGCCGCGGTGAGCGAGCGCCTGTCGCCCCCTGCAGCCACCGGGGCACGGAGGGAAGGGGGTTTTGGGCCACCTGCTGCCCTCGGAATCGCAGAATCATTACGGTTGGAAGAGCCCTCCCAGCTCATGGAGTCCCAGCTGTGCCCAGTGCCCACCTTGTCCCCAGCCCAGAGCACTGAGTGCCACCTCCAGCCCTTCCTGGGACACCTCCAGAGATGGGCACTGCAAAGCTCCCTGGGCAGCCCCTGCCAAGACCTGAGCACCCTTTCCATGCAGAAATTCTTGCTGATGTCCTCGGGGTAGCCTAGCTCGGGGACAGGGACGTGCCAGTCCCCCCAGGTCAGGCCAGCTGGCCCAGCAGCCCGTGGTATTTCCATGGAGCTTTCTGTCCCACTCCACCCTCACTCCCACACTGATCACAATTATCCTGGCAGGGAGAAAGCCCTGTCTGTAAATCTCTAAATCAGCCTTTATAACTCTTTAAAACGTTAGGGGGTAAACCCCACTGTACAAGGCTCTTCGCACTCTTAAGCTGAGAACTGTAACTTTGGGAATTAGCAGTGTTAATGTTTTGCAGGAAAACGACCTTTAAGGGCTCAAAGTGGAACATCAGGTGGAGGGATTTCCTAGGCTGCTGCAGCCTCCAGCTTTTGCAAATGCTCTATTATATAATTCCTTCCAGAAAGGTATTGAGTTGCATCTTGAGATGTTTTGCCACCATTATTCCCACTGCAAAGCTGTTCCCAGAACCACCTCCTGCTTTTTAGGCTAAATATATTTGGGACTGGACTGCATCCATTTATCTTTGTGCCAACGCTGGCCTCGAGGAGCACTTTGTGCCCTCCCAGGCACAGGGGTCCCTCTCAAGTCCCCTTGATTTCCACACTCCCCCTTTTCCTCCAGCTGCAAAACCAAAACTGGTAAAATTGTGGCAGCCCCTGGAAGTGTCCAAGGCCAGATTGGGGCAACCTGGGATATAGGGGAAGGTGTCCCTGCCCATGGCACGGGGTGGAACGAGCTGAATTGAGGTTCCCAGCCATCCCAACTTATTTTCTGTCCCAGTTTTAACTTGTGTTCCCACCCTCTGGATCTGTCTTTAGGTGGGAAGTGTTCCCCATGAGCCAAGGCATGCCAAGAGCTGCCACAAACACTTTTCCCCCAGTATAACCCCATGGTTCCCAGTGCATTCCTTTCCCAGACACTCCATTTCACTGGAGCTAGGAATGGAAAACCCACATGAACTCTGGGAGGGAAATCAGTGACGATCCTGAGCACAGCCCCTCAATATCTGGATAAATCCAAATCCTCACCTCCTGCACTGCCACAACCCTGGGTGGCTTCTGAAAAACTGCACTTCCCCACATCTTTAAAAGTATTTTTTAATGGGATTTTTTCAGAGGTTGCCACCACAGCAGTGACAAAATGTAGGTTTGGAGTTGCTTTTCCTCGTGTGTGTGTGTGTGTTTGCATTTCTCCTTAATTGCAGCAAAACAGATGTCCCTTTTTTCCCAGGAGTGGGAAGAAAACCAGAAGGGTCCTAAATATTTTCCTCCAGGAATGAACGAACACAATGGTCCACGTGAACTGAAAAACAAAAACCTCTTGAAGATTATAATCTTTTTTTTTTTTTTTTTTTTTACCCTGAAAGCCTGCAGGAGCAGTGTGAAAGGGAAGGACTGGCCTGATCAAATCAAAATAGTTTCTTCCGTGAAGAAATTCCTGCTGATGAACCTCAACCTCCCCTGGCACAGCCTCAGGCCATTTCCTCTTGTCCTGCCGCTGGAAAACCTTGGCTCGAGAGCAGAAGGGCTGAAGAGGAATTGCTAAAACTCTGGGTTAATTATGGTTGTTAGAGAGATCTTGTCATTTCCACCTTTTTCCTGGAAATTCACTATGTGTATGTTGGAAATACTTTAGATACGTTTCATATCGCTTATGTATACATAAATTACATGTCTATCTATATAAAATACGTGTGTATATATACATGTTTTATATATTGCATGTATTATTTTATATTTATGTTTATATCATAATTTTGTATTTCTCTTACCGCGTTGTATATGTTACGAACATGAATTTTATGTGTTAGCGGAGTTCCCCCTGTCATTACAGGCTGCAGCTGGGAGCCGCGGCCCGGGGGGGTGCCGTGGAGCGGCGCTGAGCGCTCCGTTCCGCTCCCGGTTCCTCCCGGCCGATCCCGGCCCTTTCCCAGCCCGAGCTGCCCCGCATCCGGTGGGCGGAACCTTCGCGCGGGCCGCCGCCGGCCGGAACCTTTGGGGCGGGGCAGCGAGCGCCGCACGGACGGAGGAAGCGCCGGACGCGCCGCTGCCGGGCCCTCGGTGCTGCCGCCGGCTTTTGCTCCGTTTCTTCCTCCTGCTCCTTTCTCCTCCTCTCCTTCCTCCTCCTCCTGCCGCTCGTCCCGCCCCGTGTCCCAGAGAGCCGCCGCACGGTGAGTGACCCGGCGGGACAGCGGCAGAGCGGCCCCGCCGCGCTGCACCTGCCGGGCGGCGGGAAGGTCACGGACGGCGCGGCCCGGCCCTGCCCGGGGCAGCCGTGACGGGGCTGCCCGGCACCGGGGGGGATCCCCGCGCTGCAGCGGGCTCTGCGGGGCTCCCCGGGCCCGGGGCAGGCCGGGGTTTCCCGGCAGTGCCTCAATGTGCCCTCGGAGCGAAACGGAAACCGGCGCCGCTGCCGCTTTTGGTTTCCCTTTTGCGTCTGAACGGGGAGAGCGGAGCCGCAGCGGGCCCGGAGTGAAGAGTCCTCGCCTCAGGGAAAACAAACGCTGAGTTCCTACAGCTTTTAGCGTTTGTGTGTCATTAGGACTTTGCTCGGCGAGGTTATGCTTCAGTTTCTCTCGTGTTCAAGCTTTTCCTTTCGGTTGGCGCTCAGGGCATGGGTTGCATAAGAAGGAGGTTCCTGGTTGGGGATTTTGGGGAGGTTTTCTCCTTGGTCAGTGACTACAGAGCCCTTTTCTTTTAATAAGTCAGGCTGACGAGGACACGCAGAATCCCCCAGCTCCGGAGTACTTCCTTGGATGCTTTAGCAGGGATCCAGGGCTAATTTGGCTCTGGGTGCTGCAGGCTTGCCCTGGGGAGGGGGATCCAGGGCTAATTTGGCTCTGGGTGCTGCAGGCTTGCCCTGGCTGCCAGCTTGCTTTGGAGAGTGGCCAGGGAGTGGCAGGAGCTGCCAAAGGAATTGCTGCTGGTTTTGCCCTTGCAGCAGGAAAATGGGGCAGTGCCCAAGGAGTGATCTGGGGATTCTCAAGCAGATCCCCCCAGCAGCTGGGGAAGAAGTGGACCTTGATTTTATGAGTATGTTTTCCCAATGTTTCAGCAAAGTGCTTTCCTCTGTGCCTTTTGTTCCCAAGGTTGAGGATGCTGTGCTCTCTGGGCTTGGCTCGTGCAGCAGTCAGGCTTTTCCCTGGATAGCTGTGTGCCACATCCAGCATTTTCAGGTTTCCAGGGATATTAATAACTCCCCCCACATCCTGCCAGGTGCAGGCTGCAGCTCTTAACCTCGATTTAATCAGATGCGAGTCACTGATTGCTCCTTAACGTGGCAGCAGCCAGGTGCCTTTCCTGTCAGCTTCCTCCTAGGGAAAACACCTCTCTGGCTAAATAACGGAGTTCCCTGGCTCCAGGATTCAGCAGTCAGGCTCAGCAGCAGTCCCAAAATGTCAGTCTTCATGGGAATGCCAGCTTTGTGCCCACTGTGAGCACAGAATCCCAGGATGGTTTGGGTTGGAAGGCACCTTTGATTTCCCCCCACTGCCAGGGCAGGGACACCTGCCACTATCCCAGCTTGCTGCAGCCTGGCCTTGGGCACTTCCAGGGATCCAGAGGCAGCCACAGCTTATCTGGGCACCCTGTGCACACCCTCCAAGGGAACAATTCCTTTCCAATACCCCATCCATCCCTGCCCTCTGCCAGTGGGAAGCCATTCCCTGCGTCCCGTCCCTCCACGCACTTATCCCAAGTCCCCGCAGAACAGCTGTTATCCAACAACATTCCAACACGAGGCAGGTGATTTTTCAGCTCTGATTTTCCTTTCCTTCCCTTCCCTCCCCTCCCCTCCCTGTGCTTCCCTCAGAGCTGGGAGGGAGGATGGTGCACGCCGAGGCGTTCTCGCGGCCCCTCAGCCGCAACGAGGTGGTGGGGCTGATCTTCCGCCTCACCATCTTCGGGGCCGTCACCTACTTCACCATCAAGTGGATGGTGGATGCCATCGACCCCACCAGGAAGCAGAAAGTGGAAGCTCAGAAGCAGGTAGGATTGCATTCTGCAGTGTTTCCTTGGGGTATTGAGGAATGTGCTGGTGGGAAGCTGAAGTTTTTTTAGTCACTCAACAGGGTTTAGGCTGTTGGTCTGTTCAGGTTTTATAGCAAATGACAATTTTATAACAAACTACAATTGCTTGAAGTGGTGGCAAAATTGCTGGTGTGGAGGCTGCTATTGGCTCTGATTTTCAGCAGGTCTGTGGGCCTGGTGCCTTCTCTGCTTCTGGCAACTTTGCTGAGCAGCAGTGGCCTTAAATCGTCAGGCTCTTGGTTGCTTTTGGAAACCTTGAGCAGAGATAACTTAATTCTTAACTTAAAAGAGGACTTGAAAGCTCTGCACTTCTGGCAACTGGTGGCAGAGACCTCCACCAACAGTCAAGATGCCTTGGAAAGGGGAGGGAAAAAATGAAAAGCCTTGTTCCTTATCTTGAGCTGGAACAATTTGTGCTCTGGAAAAGCTTTAGGGGCCCTTCAGAACCAAAAGTTAAAGGTTTGCTTTGGAAATATGGCAGCTTTTTTTGGTTTGGTTTCTGACTGACAAGAATTTCACAGGTTTTGAGCAACCTAAGTCTGTGTTGGGTGGTTTTCCTTCTGTAATGAGCTTTTTAGTTGAAGACCAGCTTTCCCAATGGGTTCAATGTCAGCTTTTATCTAAGAGGCTGCACTGTCCCAAAACCTTGTTGGACTTACTGCAAGTTTGAGTAGAAAGAGAAACTGAATTGTGCAAGTGTGCTGGCACAAAGAGTTTTCCTTGTAAATTAGGGAAAACCCACTGAACACATATTAGAAATTGGCTGGCTTCTGGGAATTCAAAAATACATTAATCTCTCCTTGATTTGTGTGAAAATACACTAATCTCTCCAAGTGCTGTAGAGGCTTAGGGGACACACTCTGTGTTTTAAGATTTGTTTTTAGGTCATAACAGAGGAGTTGTGGGTTTGGGCATGTGAGGGCCCTAGCATTTGTTTGATGGGAACTGAGACATCTGACTTGGTTTCACTCAAGTGACAACAAAGTCATTAGGAAACAGCAGAACCTTGTGCTTAAAACAAGATTTCACCTCTTAGGGAGAAACTTTTCAAACCACAACCAGCAGTTCTTTAAAAAAGCTGATTTTTGAGTGAAACATTCAATTTCTTTCCCTTGATTTTCTTGGTGTTTGGTTTTCCCCCAGGCTGAAAAGCTGATGAAGCAGATAGGAGTGAAGAATGTCAAGCTGACTGAGTATGAGATGAGCATTGCTGCCCACCTGGTGGACCCACTCAGCATGCATGTGAGCAACTTCCCTGCTCCTCAGGCCTGCAGAATTCCCCTTTATCCCTGCATTCCATTATTTGCACCTCTGTGGAAATATTCCTGTGATCTAAAACTGCATCATTGAGAGCAGAGGGTTTTAATCCCTTCTCTCTTTTATTTTCAAGACACTCTTAGAAGCTGGTGGGTGCTTTTCCTTGGCAGAATTGATGCTGATCATTCCCAACTCTGTTTTTCCCTTGCAGGTCACTTGGAGTGATATTGCAGGCTTAGATGATGTCATCACAGATTTGAAGGACACTGTTATTTTGCCCATCAAGAAGAAATACTTGTTTGAGAATTCCAGGCTCTTACAGCCCCCAAAAGGTAGGAAGGGAATACGATGGATTTATACCTTGGTATTTAAAATATAAAAGGTGCAGTTTCTCAGAAAGGGAAGAGGAAGTGGGTTGTTAGGTCAAAGTGCAAACATTAGGACTGATGCCGGGGAAAACCCTCAGATTTTCCCTCTTCCCCTGCTTTGGTGAAGAAGTTTCATCTTAATAATGAAGCTGGATTTTGGTTGTGATGGTCCATTTTTGTGCACTAATCACAGAATCATGAAGTGATTTGGGGGGATCTTAAAGCCCATCCCATATCAGGGCAGGGACACTTTCCACTGTCCCAGGCTGCTCCAAGCCCCAAAGTCCAGCCTGGCCTTGGACACTGCCAGGGATCCAGGGGCAGCCACAGCTGCTCTGGGCACCCTGTGCCAGGGCCTGCCCACCCTGCCAGGGAACAATTCCTAATTCCCAATATCCCATCCAAACCTCCTCTCTGTCAGCATGAAGCTATTCCCCTCATCCTGTCACTCCAGGCCATTATAATCCATTATATATCCTGCATTCTAGCTGCCTAAATTGTCATTTTCATTATCTTTGCACCCCATGTTGTCCTTTGGCAGAGCTGAGCTCTAACTCTGCTCTACAGCTTTGACACTCCTAGAAATTCCCATCACTGAGCAAGACAGACATCTCATTTTTCCTCTGGAGATCCCTTGATTCTCTCTGGAGCTGGGTTACACAGTGTTAAAGCAGGTGGCAGATTCATTTTCCACAGTAAAACAGAAGCTGGACTCTGCTGAAATCCCTACAGCCATATTTGTTGTATGTTACTGAAGAAAAAGAGAGAAAAAAAGAGCAGAATTTAAACCTAAAATTTGACAAAGCATCCAAATTTACTGGTTTTTTCCCAGGAACATTGATTTCTGGAGCTCTTAATTACTGCCTGGATCTGTGACCACCTCAGTCCTGTGTCCCAAGGGATGGAAAATACAGCACTTTGGTAGCTGGTTTAGTTTTTCCAGGCTGCTTTCTGTGTAAGTCACAAACTGAAGCTGTCTGGAAAATTACATGAATGCCATGATCTAATAAGCTGAAGGAATTTTTTTTTTTTAAATTTATCTTTTTAAAGCAGACTTTCCAGTTCAGACTGCTCCCCAGTTTTATGAGTGGCTTGTGCTGGGTGTTAATAGGAAGTCACTGCTCCAGAGTAACAGTGTTTGTGGGCATACCCACGTAAACAGAGAAAAAACCTTTATAATTCCCTGTGTTTTGGGCTTTTGACTGAATGTTGCTCTTGAAATTGTTTTCTTTATAACTACATTAGAAAAACACTCATGTGAATTCCTGTACTGTGACAAGTTTAAAAATAATACAAGATGTCATATTTAATTGTGGGTAATTTGTTTGAACTGTCTGTGGGTCTGTTGTGTGATGGATTTTTCCTTTCCTCACTCCTCTGGGCTAAGTTTTATTAGCAGGACTGAAAGGAGCTGTAAACAAGGCCTGGCAGGACATAAATAGGGGTTAATTTTGTGTAACCTTTATATACCTGGGAGTGGAATGAAATGGAGTCGTGGAGTGGTTTGGGTTGGAAGGGACCTTAAAGATGATGCTGCACCCCCTGCCACAGGCAGGGACAGCAAACCAGTCACCTTTGAAATGTCTCCTCTCAGCTTCACCCTTCCTATCTCTGTTCTGAGCTGTAATTTTAGAGGGATTATCTTAAAACCTCTGACTGATGGAATAGTGTTTCCTTGGTTTGGTTTCTTACCTTTTAAGACCTGGATCAGAGTGGAGCCTGCACACCCCCAGGCTTGTCCTAGCAAAGCATTAACCCTGTGAATTTTCCAGGAGTCCTCCTCTATGGCCCCCCTGGATGTGGGAAAACCCTGATTGCCAAAGCTACGGCCAAGGAAGCCGGGTGTAGGTTCATCAACCTGCAGCCCTCCACACTGACAGACAAATGGTATGGAGAGTCCCAAAAACTGGCTGCTGCTGTCTTCTCCCTGGCCATAAAGCTCCAGCCATCCATCATTTTTATTGATGAAATAGGTAAAAATATCCTTTTTTATCAGTAGCCATAGCAGAGTGACATTGAACTGTAGGCTCAGTGATGTATGGATCTGCTGTCATCTTTTCCTTAAGAAGAGTGAAGGCTCAGTAAGAGAAATAGAATTGTAAAGGAATGGTGGCACATTAGGAAAAACAATGGTTTTTTTCCTGGTGGTAGTGGAGGAATTCACAAGTAAAACAAGTTCCCACTTATTTTTGGTTCATGAGGAAACCCAGCAACAAATACACTTCAGTGCTTCTGCTGTCAGGGCACATACTGGGAAGTAAAATACGGTTTTAGAGCTCTGGAGTAGTGGTTTCATAGGGCTGAAGAATGGGAGGGGAGGCTGCTTTCCATGAATTCAGGAAGGTGAAAATTTGTAGCACAGGATGTGGGGTGGTCTCCTGTGATGGGTGGTGTCCTTTGAAAGGGGGGCTTAGGAATGGGGGAGAGTCCACTTTCACCCTTGGCAGCACTTGTTGTTTGCTGACAGTGGTGATTAAAAATGCATTTCTGAGATCAGAGAGCAGCCCAGGTGTGCATTCCTGTGAGGAGCTGGATTGGCAGTGACTGCTCCCCTGGTTTGGCACAGATTCCTTCCTGCGGAACCGATCCAGCACCGACCACGAGGCCACGGCCATGATGAAAGCCCAGTTCATGAGCCTGTGGGATGGGCTGGACACCGACTACAACTGCCAGGTGAGTCCTCAGGCTGCTGGGAGGAGGCCTGGGATTCCCTCAGCTGGGATATTGGGCATGGAGCTGCTTGGGAACAGGCGCAGAGTGCGTGGAGCAGGGATTGCCAAAGGGTCCTTCACCTGTGATTCTCACCTGGTGATTCTCAGCACTTAATGGGAATGAGGGGAGTTGTGTGCACAGGTCCTTGTTCTTCCTGAGAAGATTGGCTTTGTGCTTGTTTTGGTTTTAATCAAGGAGTGGTGTCTCCAGATGAGATGGGATGGGCTTTAAGGTCCCTCCCATCCCAAACCATTCTGGGATTCTAAGTAACTTGAATGTAGCAGAAAGCCTGCATGCCATGGTTCTGAACTGTCACCTGGCATGGTCTTCTTAAAGCCCTTAAACAAGATGCTTGTTCTCTAAGTTGAAAATTTTCAGCCTTTTTAATGTGTATTTTTCCACAAATGGCTTTTCCTCCTCTCCCAAGCTTGTGCTAAAGATGTTTTTCAGCTGATTTTTCCCCAAATGAGTAAAAAACAGTGTACTGAGAAGGGGTAAAGCTTCCCATTGGTAAAAAGCCAGTGGCGTGAACTCTTCACTGGAAACTGGTACCATCTTCCAAACACAGTGTATTTCCTTTTTTTTTCCCCAATACACTCAGAATTCCATGGAGCAAATGAAATTATTCATTCCCTGCATTCCCCTGAGACAATTTAGGGTCTCTCAAGTTCAGCAGCGTTTGCCTTTTGTAAGAAAAACAAGAATCCCAAATGGTGGAAATGGTAAGGAAGTGTTGAGGTGGATGTGTTGATTCCACCTGGAATTCCACACACTCAGCTGTGGGCTAGCCCTGGAGTGTGACAGGTGAAGAATGTGCCTTTTGGCTGAAAATAATGCCCAGAGAAGTGTGCATCATCCCCGAGCCAGCAATCCCAGTGCCTCTAGGTGGCAGGGTGACTCTGCCGGGCCACCAGCCCCGCTGGCCCTCCTTCCTGGAACTGCTGGGCCGGGCCCAAAGGCAGGAGCAGAGAAGGAAACCCCCTGGAGCCCAGAGTAATCACCCTGCCGTTTTTCTCTCCCCTGGAGCCCCAGTTTAATCGCCCTGGCGTTTTTCACTCGCCTGGCTGGGTGTTTACCATGTACACAGCTTAGGGTAAGAAATGGGAAAACAAGGCTGCTGTGAATGGGGAGTAAATTTGTTCTGGAGTTAAGAGCTGGAGTGCTCCAGGGAGGTAAACACTGTCCTGGTGCTGGGCTTGGCTTGGGCACCTTTAACCCACTGCTGACCTGTAGGTTGTGGAATGCTTTTTTGAATGTTTAAAAGAATAAAAACACCATTTGGGTACCAGCTGGCAGGTGAACCCATTGCCACAGTGGTCTCCTGGAAGGTGTCCCTGCAACAAAATGACCTTTAAGGTCTTTTCCAACCCAAAACCTTCTGTGATTCTTTTCCCAGCACAGCACAAAACCACCACATTTTTAAGCACCTTCCCTGAAACATCTCCTTTTGAATTCCACCAGGAACTAAAAGTGACATCACAAGCAGAAGTTTTAAGTTCCTCCTTAGGGTTTGAAATTTCAAGTTGGACTCATGCAGAAATCTCCCCCCAGGTGATATTTGTGGCACCAGGGCTGCCCTTGCTGAGATCACTGCCAGGAAAACTTTATGTCACTTCTTTAAATGTTGATGCTGTTGATAAGGTGGGGGAGATCCGTGGCTGGTATTGATATTGCCAGCCTGTGGATGTGTCCCAGCTCTGGTTTCAGTGCTGTCTGTTGGTGTCACACAGGTGATTGTGATGGGAGCCACCAACAGGCCCCAGGACCTGGACTCTGCCATCATGAGGAGGATGCCCACCCGCTTCCACATCAACCAGCCCGTGAGTCCTGCCTGCCCTGCCCTGCCCCACCAGCCAGCAAATCCACAGCTCTGGGGCTTTTCCTCCAGGAAATGCTGCATCCTGCTGGGCTGGGCTTAGGGTTTTTTGAAGCACGTCCATACCTCAGCTTTTTAAGGTGAAGTCTTGATCTCTTGGGTTTTTTATCTGAAACAACACCATGAGCTTCCCATCCCTGCTCCTCTCTGGGAATGGAGCTGTTGGGATGCTGGGGAGGGCTGGTTTGTAACTGTGCTCTGCTCAGCAGACAGTGTGGAAAACCTGGTTTGTTGTACCTGTGATGGGCTTGGAATGAGTTGGTCTTTCAGGACCATTCCATGATTCTATGATTTATGCCTCAGTTATTAATTTATTTATCAATTAGGCAGCTGTCACAAGGTTGTTCTTACTCCAAAGGTTGCTCTTGCCATCCTTTCCCAGGTATTTCAGTCACTTTTTAATGCCTGGTGGTGTGACCAGACATTTTTGTGTCGGTGTTATCAGGAGCTCAGTCGTAGCTGTCAGAATTCCCTCCTGGCTTCAGAAATCATTATCCATTTTTGCTGAAATTCAGAGACCAAACTGGAGGAGTAAAATTCTTACTGGTTGTGCAAGAGAGGAGTTGTGTTCCCACGCCTGTGCTGTTGGAGCTGACTTTCACTCCATGGGAGTGGATCCCTTAGGGAACATCAGTTATAACCTGGGAACTGCTGTGCTTCCCTACTTGTTCCACACACCTTCTTCATCTCCAGCTGTTCCTTGAGTTAGCAGGGGGCAAGGATGTGGATTTGAGTATTTTGTTGTGTCATTCTGTCAAGCCCCATCATTAGAAGGATGAATTATGTGCCCTGGGATACTACAGGGATTGGCTCCCTCTCCCAGGATCAGGGTTACCACAGGAGGTGCCATTTAGGAAACAGATTTTCCTTACCCCACTAGAGCCCTGCCATGAGCTTACTGCTCCTCTTTTGCTTTGTGATCAACCCAGGTTGGCCCTGACTCTTACTGAAGGTGGAATAATTGATGTGCTGTGCACTGGGAACAGGCACGGGCAGGAGTGAAAGCCTTGCAGATTTTATAACTGATTGAGATGAAAAGGCCCCAAATTACTCCTCAAAATTTACCTGCAGAGCAGAGGGAAATGGCAGAAATGGGTTTTGGGACACAGTAGCAACTGTTCAGCTGCCAGATTATCTGTGGGGGGAATTTTTCCCCTTTTTAATGATGGAAGTGAGGTTTGGCAGGCACAAAACCCAGTCTTTGTTGCCTGTATTTGACCTTGCTAGGCAGGATCTGCTCAGGACTCAGCTGATTCTTCAGTAACCCTCTCACACAGAGTGTGTGATTTTTCTGGTTTAGAATTTCCCAAGCATCACCTGTGGACCTGAATTTGCCCTCAGAGAGGTTTCCTCAGTGTGTGTCACGTGTCCTGGGCCAGGGAACCGAAGGGACTGAAAGCCCTGGCATGTCACAAGTGGTCATTTTTGTCCTCTGGTAACTTCACTCTCTTCTGTTTCAGGCTCTGAAGCAGAGAGAGGCGATCTTGAAGCTGATTTTGAAGAATGAAAATGTGAGTAGCCTCCTGTTAGTGGCTCATGGCTGCATTACTGCCACCAGTGCAGCTCTGCCCTTGCAGAACGTGTGGTTTGTAATTGCCTGCCTTGCAGTGAGGCTGAGATGATCTGCCAGGGCATTTCTGGTGAGAACTGGGCAATCTTTTGTGGGTTTAGGTGTGGCTGTACATTAAAGCCCTGCAGTTGGCTTCTTTGTGAGCAGGAGCCTTGGCTTGTGTGGTGAATCACCCCCTCTGAGCAGAATGACTCCATTTCTCTGTCTCCCTTTGCTTGTTCTGTTACAAGAGAAGAGATTTCTCTCTAAAAAAGGTGAAGGTGAATCATGTTTAGATCAGGGAAGGAAGTTGCAAGGAAATCAAGAAGATGCTGACTCTTTAACTCTTTCTTAGCTCAAGTCAAGCGAGGAGGAATGACTTTTTTGACAGTGCTGCTTTTGAGCCATAATTCAAATTTCCTTCAGAGGAAAGGGGATGGATGAGGTGTGAGCACGCCTGGAAGTGCCTGTGGCAGGATAGGGGATCCCTGTTGTCAGAGCTTCCTCCCAAATTTAGTCAGCAGCACTAATTGCTTTCAAATTTATGTTGCAAAGTGTCTGTAGGCTGAGCTCCAGCCTAATAAATATCTTTTATTAGTAAAACCAACTTAAATTTTTTGAAGAGGCCTAAAAATGGCAGCTTGCCAGCATCTGGCAGGGAACCACACAAATTATTTTTTCAGGGAGATAAAAAAATCATCCTGTATTGGTTATCCTACAGGAAGAGGAATTGGATCTCTCAAGCCCAGATTTCACATGACAAGGGGAGTCCTGCCCTCCCTTTTCCTTGCCTTAAACCATGGAATAGTTTCTCTCTTGAAAGAAGTCATCCCAGAATTTCAGCCTTTTATTAGACTGCCTTGGCTTTAACTTTTTTGAAAAGGAAATACTGATGCACATGGTGGGAAAGAAATTAGAAATTCCATAAAAAGATGGAATAAACCTGAAGTCTTGACTGGCAAGAGTCCAGCCTGGGCCAGTGCACTGAGTTAGACACATCATTTTGCCTCTAAATCCCCCAGTTTGGGGCTGTGTAAAGCAGGAACAGGTGCCCAGACAACAGAGTTCTGAGAAACTCGTGTGGGCTCCTGGGAGAAGGGGTCACTGTTCGGGGATCCAGTTTTTGCCAGGCAGGAGCGTGGTTAGTACAGGATATACCCATATTCAAGGATATATCAGCAAGGATGTACCAAGGTTACTACAGGATGGTTGGGGTTTGGATGGGGTTTTGGGGGGGTTTTGAACCAATGAGCTGGAGCATCAGTTTCCTGTGTGAACCACTTGTAGGTTCAAAGAGTAAGGGAATAATTTAGCTCCTCAAAAAATGTCGAACGAAGGTGATCTCTGAGTGGGTAAAAACTCCTGGAGGTGAGTGTTGTAGAGCAGAGCCATGGCTTTGGAGTGCCCCTGGCCTGAGCTGGAGTTCCCCACAGGTGGACAGCCACGTGGATCTGCTGCAGGTGGCCAAGGAGACCGACGGCTTCTCGGGCAGCGACCTGAAGGAGATGTGCCGGGACGCGGCGCTGCTCTGCGTGCGGGAGTACGTCAACAACGCCTGCGAGGAGGACGTGTACGTGGGGCACCCTCACCCCTAACCCTCACCCTATCCCACCCTGACTCCTGGGGCTGGGTGTGCATGGGGCACCCCCACCCCTAACCCTGACCCTATCCCATCCTAATTCCTGGGGCTGGGTGTGCATGGGGCACCCTCACCCCTAACCCTCACCCTATCCCACCCTGACTCCTGGGGCTGGGTGTGCATGGGGCACCCTCACCCCTAACCCTGACCCTATCCCATCCTAATTCCTGGGGCTGGCTGTACGTGGGGCACCCTCACCCCTAACCCTGACCCTATCCCATCCTAATTCCTGGGGCTGGCTGTACGTGGGGCACCCTCACAGCTGGGGCTGGGCTTGGCTGCAGGGTCACACAGAACAGCAGCGTCCTGTTTTCATGCCCAATTGCCACTGTACACACCCCCCCACCCCCCACAGCTCAGTTACTATTACTCATTTTGGCTCTGAAAAAAGCTCAGCACCCTGGTTGTACCAGGGTGCCCAGCTGGAGGTGGCCTGAGCCACTAGGTCCTGCTGCTGCACTGGTTAGTGCCAGGCTTCAGTGCTGCTGACATGGTGCTGGGGCATCAGCCATGCCTGCAGCAGTCCTGGGTGCATGGAGGGGAAGGGAGCCCCAGGAGGGGCTGAGGGAGCTGGAAAGGGGCTCAGCCTGGAGAAAAGGAGGCTCAGGGGGGACCTTGTGGCTCTGCACAACTCCTGACAGGAGGGGACAGCCAGGGGGGTCGGGCTCTGCTGCCAGGGAACAGGGACAGGACAAGGGGAAACGGCCTCAAGCTGGGCCAGGGGAGGCTCAGCTTGGACAGCAGCAGGAATTTCTGCATGGAAAGGGTGCTCAGGCCTTGGCAGGGGCTGCCCAGGGAGCTTTGCAGTGCCCATCCCTGGAGGTGTCCCAGGAAGGGCTGGAGGTGGCACTCAGTGCTCTGGGCTGGGGACAAGGTGGGCACTGGGCACAGCTGGGACTCCATGGGCTGGGAGGGATTTTCCAGCCTCAGTGACTCTGTGATGCTGGATCCATGTCACAGCTGCTGTTTGCAGGGATGGCTGCTGGCACAGCTGTCACACAGCCCCTGGCCCTTCACCTGGCTGTTCCTCTCTCCCCAGCCACGATGAAGATGAGATCCGGCCCGTGCAGCAGCAGGATCTCCACAGGGCCATCGAGAAGATGAGGAAATCCAAGGACGTCTCCATGCAGAACCTGGCCATGGAGATCGTGTTTGATTAAGACAAAAGAGTGTGTTTGCAGTTCCTGATGTGATTTAGTTTGACTTCTGTAATCAGTTAGCAAAACCAGTGTCAGGGGGTGGGAGCAGGGGTGGCAAAGGGAGTTCTGTTCCTGGAATCGTTTTTATACAACAACAACCTCTTAAGTTATTGCAATTCCAACGGGAAGTGGAAGCACAGATCATGAGTGGAACAATTCAGCCCAGACCAAGAGCGAGCGCCTGCGTGTTGTCCCCAGGGATCCCTCGGAGCCTTCCAGCACAGGAGTGGGTGGTCCCAGGGCCAGGACCTGGCACGGGCTGTGTGTGTGCAGATGGGGTGTGAGTGCAGGACCTGTACATAGCCACACTTTTTTTTATATGTAGACATAACCTGTAGATAACTTGAGTATGGAAAATCTTTTCTACTTCCTGAAGCAAACCAAATCAGAAGCTGTATAGGGGAAAGATTCCTCGATACTCCGTTCACTTCAACCTTTTAGCAGCAAATGCCAGGATAGAAACTGCTCCTAGAACAAAGCAACGTTTGAAATGCTACTGATTTTTCTTCCACATGACCACTTGAAATCTGGTGCCATTTAGTCAAGATAGTAAACTACTCTGTAAGAATGTTTGAATACTTTTAATTTTTTTTATGAATTCTGCTTTTGAGGGCTTTTTAAATGAAGGCTGATTTTATTTTTGGTTTTCCCTTGCTGTGAGCAGTTAGTGTAGAATCCCACTTGCTCTTCCCCAAAGCCCCACATCCTTTCAGCTCTCTGAAGCCTGAGCTTTCTGAGCTCCTGTGCACTGTCCCAAGGACTTGCTTCTCCCTCGGCCTCTGCAAGCCCCACTGGGGCACCGTCCCCTGAAGTGTCACAGCCCTGAGGCACAGGGGGGGACCTTGTGTGATGTTTGACTCTGTCCCATGCTCAGATCTGTGAATTTAAAGAGGAGGAAATGGGTTTGGGGCTTATTGATGTGGTTTAGCAACATGCTGTCCGTGCTGGTACCCATTCTGGTGAATTCTTGTAACGTTCTGTTGCGATAAAGGCCAAGGGTTACAAATGTGAGTGGCAAAAATGTTTTCTTTTTGGTGAAGTTATTGTCAGAGCTAGTCAAGAACTTGAGGTTTTTTAATATAATGCTATGAATTGTGCACTAATTGACCCCAAATCTGTAAAGGGAATTAATTGTTCAAAGCCCAGGGGTGGGAGGCTGTGTCACAGCTCTGCTGCCTCTGAGGGGAGGGAAACATTGGAGGCACAGAATGATGTAAAACCAAATGCACTGCAAAGGAAAATAAAGTGAAATAAGGAGGGCTGGAGCCCTGCCATGACATGGTGTCAGGGGCTGGTGACAGTGTCCCTCAAGCTCAGCCTGCTCCCTGCTGCCCTGCCCTCTGGAATGCTGGCTGGGTGATGCAGCAGGGTTGAGTTTGTCCCAAATTAATCTTAAAACCAAGTGGGAGGGGGAGGATAGAAATAATTGAATAATTGCTTAGCCTTCTTCCCTGAATCACAAAGCAACGGGAGATGCACGATGGTCTAACACTAGGGTGCAGGAATATAGGCACAGCAGAACTGCTGGGTTATGGAAATGGGAAAAGTCCAGGATCTGGGGTGTTAATCCCACAAGTCACTTTAGTGCTGGGGCTGAGTGAGCCTGGGATCCAGGAATGAGTCCAGAGGAGGCACCAGGATGATCAGAGGGATGGAGCAGCTCTGCTGGGAGGAAAGGCTGGGACAGCTGGCATTGTTCAGCCTGGAGAGGAGAAGCTTTGGGGTGACCAAACTGTGGCCTTCCAGTGCCTGAAGGAGCTGCAGGAAACAAGGAGAGGGACTTGGGACAAGGGATGGGGTGTCAGGATATGGGAATGGCTTCCCACAGCCAGAGGGCAGGGCTGGATGGGATATTGGGCAGGAATTGCTCCCTGGGAGGGTGGGCAGGTCCTGACACAGCTCGGGGTGGCTGCCCCTGGATCCCTGGCAGTGCTCAAGGCCAGGCTGGACTTTGGGGCTTGGAGCAGCCTGGGACAGTGGAAGGTGTCCCTGCCCATGGCAGGGGTGGCACTGGATGGGCTTTAAGGTCCCTTCCCACCCAAACCAGTCTGGGGTTCCGTGAGTAACCTCAAACCTGCTGTTAGTGCTGCTTGCTGGGATCCCTGGGAGGGCTGGGATGGCCCCTGTGCCAGGGCTGATCCTCTCCAGCTGCTCCGTGTGCTCAGGGCCTGCTCTCACCCTGCTCAGGGGCTATTACACCTGAAAAATGCCGGCCTGGGAAGCTCCTCCTGCACCTCCTGCCTTTTTCCAGGCTGTTTCCTGCTCAGTAAAACCCCAGCGCAGGCAGGTCTGAATTGGCTTCAGTTGAGTGTGAAGTGTGTCCTCAGGGGGGTTAATGTCACCCCGAGGGAGGGCACGGGAGCAGGACACACCCGGGGACAGCTCTGATCTCCAAAACCCCGGCTCTGGGCACTGCCGGCCGGAGCTGCCTTTCCCTGCTGCCCAAAACTCACCGGGGGCTGACTGCAGAGGCACAAGGAGTTATTTCTGATTGCTCCTGGGGGCACTTGCTGCAGCTGCAGCGCAATTCCCATTTCTCCAGGAGCTCTTCCCTACTTGTCCACTCTTGCTGCTGCCATGGGAGTCCTTGTCGAAGTACAAACGCCCTGGCTGCTTCCTCGAATGGCTGAGGAAGCAGCGTGGTTTGGGATGTGGCTGCTTTAATTCCATGGCTCCAGAGGCTTGGTCCAACCTGATCCTGCCTCTCTGAAGCGAGGAAGAGCCTGATCCCTGTCTCACAGCTCTAGGGACAGCTGCTCAAGCACAGCATTGCCGAGCCTCCAGCAAAATTCCACCCAAAAAACACCAAGTGAGAGCTACTTACACATATAAATATTTATTTGTACTAAAAGTGAGTGTTTCATAGAGTATCAAGTTCAGAATATATTAAATCATGAGATGCATCAGTTGAGGTACAAATTCCAGTCTCGTGTCTTTAATAAATACACTATAAACCCCCAGTCCACGTGTTTTAATCAGAGGTAATCAGGACACTAGGCTGGTTTAAAATGATAATACAACATCTGTGTTTTGCTGTGACCACCTGCATTTACTGAGGGGGTAGGTTTCAACACTGGATTATTTCATGATGAGCAGCAACAGTGCTGTTTCACTCCTTAAAAATCCTAAATGGGAATATCACTTTGGGCTACCTGCCAGAGGGCCTGGCTGGATGAGGCTGCTGCTGGTGCACTGTCAGCTCCCACAGAGGCTGCAGCGTTTGCCTTGGGGTCAAACACAGCTTTGCTCCAAATACTTAAAAAAAAAAAAAAAGACTAAAAAAGCCCTTTTGCAAGGAAATTTTCCAGTGACAGACGAAGGCTTGGCCACTGTGCCCGTAGCTCACAGGAGCCGTGGGTTGGCTTTGCCGAGTGTGGATCCAGCTGGAATTCAAAGTGGAGCACAGAAGAGAGGGACGCTGATTGTCCTTCCTTGGGAACATCCCTGCGGCTCCTGGGGCAGCTGCCAAAGGTGGCCAGGTGCAAAAATCACCGAGTGAGGCCGTCACTGCGATGACCAAGTGCTTGGTTGTTTTCCTCAGAGCCGGGGAGGCAAGGCGGGACCAGCCCTGTCCCCGCGAGCCCCCGCGGGTGGCCCTGGTGGCCCTGGGCTGCAGGGAGTGCCCAGGGAAGCCCCGCTGTTGTGTCGCTGTTGTGTCACTGCTCGGTGGCCTCGGTGGCTCCTGCGAGTCAGCGGAAAAGCCCCAGGCAGGGCACAGGCAAAGTCCACGGCAGGGTGAGGGTGGGGAAGGAGATAATGCCCGCGGTAACTTTCCACAGCCAGAGCTGGGAGCAGCGCTGGGCTCTGGGCTCAGCACCTGCACCCCACAGGGCTGGGGGGGACAAGGGCTCTTCTGCCATGCTCTGGCTGTCCCCAGCGGCCCCATCCCACAGACATGGAATTAATTGGGTCACCTGTACCCACACAGGTGTGGACGAGGGCAGGAGCTTCAGCCTCCTCTCAGCTGGCTCTCCAGACCCACCTGGAGCTGTCTTTGCTCTTTTGCCTTGGATTTGCCTTTGGGATGGGAGGAGTGTGGCCAGAGAGAAGGGGGATCCCATCCTGCCATGTGGGAGGACACCTGAAAGCACAGTGACAGCATCCCTGACTTTTCCTTGCTGTCCAGAGGGATCTCAGGGATCTCAGGGCTTTATGGTGCCTCCCGGGACAGGTTCCCCCGCTGGGCTGTGAGTGCAGGGATCACCATGGCACAACCTCAGACAGCTGAACTTGGAGCAACAGGAATGCCCAGCCCGGGATTTGTTTGACCAAAGAGGTTGAGCAGGAGGAAGGAAGCAGTGAGGAGTTGGCTCAGCCACAAGGAACTGGCAGTGGTCACAGCTGATCTTAAAAAGTCCTTTTTATAAAAGGGGCATTAAAAAGATTCTGCTGTTAATTAGCAAAAACTATCTAAGGCACGACGTGGAAAGGCACTTCTTCATTTCTGCTCCAGGCAGGGCACAGGCAGGATTTATCCTGGTCCAAGGCCCCCCCTCTGCACTGGGAGCTGCTGTGTGGCCCTGGCAGCACCGCGGCGATCCCGGTGCCACATCCCGGCGCCAGCTGGGAACAAAGGGCCCGCTCCCCATCCCTTCCAGCTCCATGGGGACACTCCCAGCAGCTTTAGGGGGAGCAGGATCAGGCTCAAAGTATTTCTGATTAGTAAAAAACACTCTGACCCAGGCAGGAAAATCCCAGGGTCGTGCCAAGCGATCTGTGTCACAGGGAATCAATCGATCATTGCTCACTCTTAATACAGGTATTTCTAGGGAGGAGGAGAAGGATGAGGAGGACTTAATTCTTTTTTTCCAGTGACTGGTAGTACGTGGTGAGGACTTTCCAGGCTTTGGGGGCCATGAACCCATCCGGGGGGTTTTCCCCTTCCCGAGCAAGCTTCCTCATTCGTGTTCCTGAGATGAAGTCAAAATCATCATGCCTGTGTGAAACAGAGACAGGTGACATCAGCACAACTGGCCCGAGTCACCCCCCTGGGGTTCCTCATCCCAGAGGAGCTGCAGTGTCCATAACACTTCCCAGCTGCAGGAGGCTGCGTTCCTACACAGCCTCTCAGCCCCCAGCCTGCGCTGCTTCTCCTCCCTGGTGGCATCTTTAGTTTCATGTGACGCCTGGGAACAGCTCTTGGAGAAAAACACGGGTGGCTTTCCCAGGTTCTGCCCCCACTCCTCTCCTTGGGAGGAGCAGGGCTTTTCCCTGTCCCCCGGAAATCCGCGAGGCGCCCCCAACCCCCACGTTCTGAAGAAACCGCGGCGCGGCTGCTGCGTTACCTCTTGGGGTCGTAGAAATCCATGGCTCTCTTGAGCTTGTTGTAGGCAGCCACTCGGAAGGGGATGATCTCCACGGAGGTGAGGCCGGGGGCCATGCTCAGCACCTTGCCGCCGTGCGTGGGCTCGTACAGGTCCTGCTTGGTGTCGGGGTGCGGCATTCCCGCCGGGTCGCGCCCCACGATGTAGAAGTTGGCCCCCGCCACCATCCGGGCTCGGCAGTGCCACTGCACCTGCAGGGAGGGACACGGGGACTGAGGGCTGGGGGAGAGGGAGGCCCTGGGGATCTACAGGCAGGGCCTGGGAATTGGGCTGGGTCTGATCTAGTGGCCAGCAGAGGTGGCAGTTTGAATTTGCAGTTTGAATTTTCAGCGTGCCAAAGCGGTGCCCCCAGCACACGGAAGGGGAGGTTCAGCATCTGCCCCTTTCATCCCACTGATTCAGAGACATAAGGGAAACCCCTGGAGTTTCAAATGAACGTCCCTGCTCGCCAGAAAAAGGGTAAAGTCTGTCTTTATCCCTTCTCCCCAGCCCTCCACAGCCCAGGACAGGATGGGAGCCAAAGGAGCAGAGTTCTCTGGGGAGATGCTGCATCAGCAAGCTCAGGCAAACCACGCAGGGAGCCAAGAGTGAGGACACAGCTCCAGCCCCTTCCCGGGGTTTTCCATAGCTGCACAGGCAGGCTGGGAGCACAACCCCCATGGGCAGGCTGAGCAGCCAAGGGCCGTGTTACCTCCGTGGGGCCGGCGTAGAGCATGGGAGAGGGGAAGATGGCCACGATGGTGGACTTGGGGTCCAGGACTTGCTCCTCCAGCACGGCCGCGTGCTGCTTCATGCGCCACTCCAGGGGGACGTCGTCGTCCTTGGTCCACCCCCCCAGGGGGTGCAGCAGGAGCACGGGGTTCTTGTAGCCCCTCTCCAGGAGCTGGCGCCGCGTGTCCTGCATCAGCAGCGCGTGCCCGTTGTGCACCGGGTTGCGCAGCTGGAAGGCGAAGACGGCGTCTGGAAGGGAAAGATGGGGGGGTCACGGGGCTCACTGCCACCCTCTGAGCTCCCACACAGGTGTGACAGACCTGTGTGTGCCCTCTCTGCCATGAGGGACCTGTGTGTGCCCTGTCAGTCATGAGGGACCTGTCACTACCCTGTCTCTGCCATGAGGGACCTGTGTGTGCCCTGTCAGCCATGACTGGTGTGTCCTGGCCCCACATGAGCAAGGCCCTGAACACCTCAGCTGAGTGTTTCACACACACACATCCCCCTGCCAAGGTTATTTTCACTGCACTCCCTTCCTTTGGGGCTGATTTCAGCCCTGTCAGCTCTCCTGCAGTGTTTGTGCACAGCGCTGGACACCTGCACTGGTGGCTTAAGTGATCTGTCACCTCCCCAAGCTCAGTGACACCTGCAGGAGGGCCAGTGCTCTTTCCCCAGAGCAAGGGTAGGTGTCTGACCCTTGTCAGCCTGCTGGGACCACACTGGATGGGGCTTGGAGCAGCCTAGGACAGTGGAAGGTGTCCCTGCCCATGGCAGGGGGTGGAATGGGATGAGCTTTAAGGTCCTTCCAACCCAAACCATTCTGGGATTCTATGGGACAGAGAGCTGGGAGGAGACACCTGAGCTGTGCCCCAGGTGTGAAGGCCAAGAATGTCAGTGCAGAGAGGATCTGAGCTGCCAGGGGGCTGTGAGCAGGATGCTCAGCCCTCAGAGCAGCCCCCTGAGGGCACAGCCCTGCCCTAACCAAGGGGACCCTGTGCCACTTTTCATGCCGTGCCCTGAGTCCCCTTTACTGCCCACCCTCCCAAACAGCCCCATTTTGGGAGCATCCAGAAGGCACCTGAAGTGCTGTGAGCCTGAGAGCAAGGCATGGATCACACCAAGGCCCCGTGGGGCAGGAAGAGCCCTGTCACTGGTGTCACCCAGGGCACTCACCAGCGTTCATTTCCCTGAACTTCTGCCTGAGGGCCAGCGGGGTCAGGCGGTACTGGTCCAGCCCATCATTCCATTTGATCTTCTCCAGGACCTGCAGGTCTCCACCAACCAGCCAGTCTCCACTCTCCATCACCATCTGGGAATTACACACACCTTCAGTGCAAAGAGGACAGCACACTCCTCCCTCTCCCAGTCTCCTTTGAAAAGTGTGAGGCTCAACCCCCTTGTAGGATGACCTTCCCTTCTCACAGGTGGAAAACATCATTGCAAATGATTTTTGGGCAGCAAAACCTCATCAAGTGGGGCAGCAGCCATCCAGTCCCCACCCAGCTGGGTGCTGGACTCCCCTCTAGCAGCCAGCTGTCTACAGGAAGGCACAGGACCTTCCTCCACCTCCCTCTTTGCTTTCCTCCTAGGAATACACAGGAGGAATGAGCCTGGTGCAAGGCACACGCCTGCTGCTCGTTTATTAAACGAGGCATTTTAAGGGAGAGGAAAGAACTACCACAGCTGTAGCCTTTGTAAGCAGAAATCTCAAGTCACTGTGTGGCACCCAGAGCTCTCCCTTTCCGAGGGATGATGCTCCCTGTACTGCCACAGACTAAGTGGGAAGAGAGGAGCTGCAAAAACACACCAAACCTGCTGGCTGCCTGTAGGGAAAAGCCAAAAAATTCAGTCCTGCCTGCTCCGGGTGGGCTGATGGCCAAAAAATTCAGTCCTGCCTGCTTGGGGTGGGTTGGCAAAAAAAACTCAGTCCTGCCTGCTTGGGGTGGGTTGGCAAAAAAAACTCAGTCCTGCCTGCTTGGGGTGGGCTGGTAGACAGAAAATTCAGTCCTGCCTGCTCCAGGTGGGCTGGCTGCCAAAAAATTCAGTCCTGCCTGCTCAGAGTGGGCTAGTAGACAGAAAATTCAATCCTGCCTGCTCGGAGTGGGCTGGTAGACAGAAAATTCAGTCCTGCCTACTCAGGGTGGGCTGGTGGCCAAAAAATTCAGTCCTGCCTGCTCGGGTGGGCTGGTGGCCAAAAAATTCAGTCTTGCCTGCTTGGGATTGGCTGCTAGACAGAAAATTCAATCCTGCCTGCTCAGGGTGGGCTGGTGGCCAAAAAATTCAGTCCTGCCTGCTTGGGATTGGCTGGTAGACAGAAAACTCAGTCCTGCCTGCTCGGGGTGGGCTGGTCCCCAGCTCGGAGCTGGGCTGGAAGCGCAGACAGTAAACCCACGGCCTTCAAACCCTTGTCACATTGACTTGTGCAGCCCCGGGCAGGTTTGAGGCGGGCAGGGAGGGGCCGGCCCCACCTGGATGTGCGGGTGGCGGGCGCAGGCGGTGCCCCAGACGCGGGCGCAGCGCTCCTCCTTCCTGTGCGCGAAGAACTCGGGGCGGCGCAGCACGGCCAGCCGGCGGCCCTGGAAGCGCAGCGCCAGCGCCGCGCTGCCCTCCAGCCGCTGCTTGTCCTCCGCCGACAGCGGCAGCACGATGGGCACGCTCAGGTTCACCACGCCGTCTGCCGAGAGACAGGAGAGCGGCTCAGCACGCTCAGCCCCAGCGTGGCTTTGTGATGCTGAGTTGTAGCCCTGTCTTGGTCGCTCCGGGACAATCCCCGCTGGTCTGTTTAGCCCAGAGAAGGAGCGCGGAGTTTGTTATCGGGGACTGCACTTGTTCCCCTGCATCCTTCTCATGGACAGACAGCAGGACAGAGCTCTCCTTTGCTTTTAGTTGGCTTTTAGCTAGCTGAGGCAGAGAAGTTCCCTGGACTGTGGGTTTTCTTTCTCTCTGGACCTGTTTAACCCTGCTCTGGACTGAACACCCAGCAGAGCAGCGGCAGCTCGCACCTGTGGCCACCAGTGGCCACGGCATTTCCAGCACCAGAGGGACTGATAAGGGACTGATAAGAGACTGAGTGAGCCAAACCACAGCCCACGGAGGGATTTTGGAGTTTGTCATCTCTTCAGAACAGCGAGAGGTTCTATTGTTTAATATTGTTCGTTTTTTGTGCTGGTGAATGCTTTGCCTGCTAAATAGTTTTTTCCACTTTCCTCCAAGGAAATCTTTTCCTGAACTAGCTGGGGGAGGGGCCGCTTGAATTTGCTTTCTAGAGGAAAACCCCTTCAGAGGCTTTTCTCCCCTATTTGCCCTAAACCAGGACACGGGGACACTGGCAGCACCGCGGAGATGCTCAGGTTCACAACCCTTGCAGGGGCTGAACACCCTCCTGCCCAGACAAGAATTGTAACCAGCCCCGGGAGCACAGGAAACAGAGGTTTTCATGGGAAATCAGTCATTGCAGCAGTTTTCTCTGCTCTGCTAATAAATAGTGATGTTAGTGGAATAGAAAAGCTCCTTATCTGAGGGCCAGAGGGGTCTCCAAGACACCTGGAGCATCTCATTAGTTCCTGCGCTCTCCCTTCCCCTGGTTCTTTGTTAGCTGCTTGTGAAGGTGGAAAATTTAAATGTGCTTGCAAAATGCAGCCCTGGATAAACTGAAAAATTTGAACGTGCTTGGGAAAATGCCTCTCCTCCAGAAGAACCACCTCTGTGGAGATGGCTCAGTCTGGTGTTCCCTGGAGCACCCCATTCCCTGCACACCTCCTGAGCTGCCTCGTCCACCACCTCAGTTTTAATTTGGGGGTTTTTTTTCTTCTTTGGGTTTTTTTCCTGGCTATCTCTATATTGCTACTCTTCCTCCTTTACATCTCTGCACTGCCCATGTTTAATCTGGTTTCTGTGTGAGTCTGCAAGTGCACACATTGTTTCTAATTTCAGTCTTGTCCCTAAATAGCTTGAAATCACGTTGGTTTTAACCCAACTCTGCCAATTTCCCAGTGTTCCACTGAGGTCCTGCCATTTCTGCTTGGATATTTGGATATTAACAATGTTAATACAGGAGAATCAATCTCTTTGATGGGTTTCCAGTCACAAACAAATCACTGATTCAATTTATTCTGATCTGACTGAAATCAGGTTGGACCCTTGAGAGTGTTAATTTGAGGATTTTGACTATGATATAGATTTTTACTTTAATTTTTATTAAAATATTTGCATTTACTTTAAATTCATGACTAGGTATCATTCATCTGCCAGGCAGCAATTTTCACAAATAATCATAATTATATTCACATGGGATCCAATCAATATCAACTTCATACATTTAAATCATATTAATAATGATCAGTCAATGAAGCCAGCACAGGGGGAAAAAAAAGCTGCATTGTGAAAGCAACAAATGCTGCTGAAAACGAGGATCTTCAGGCTCCACTTCCAAATGCAGGATGGAGAAGTAACAAAAGATCACTCCAGTGCAGGTAATTACAAAATTACACAACTGGGATCTTTGTGCAGACTGGTCCCTGGGACACGGGGTGTGTCTGGCCACATCACCATAACTGCCTGGATCATAAATGGGCCATGGCTGTAATAATTTCATAATTATTTCAATTTTTTTTTTCTTTTTTTTTTGGTAAATCTCAAAGAATTATAGCCAAAAAGAATCTCAGCTGAGGTAATTTGTGCAGAGCCTGAGAACAGTTCCATACATACCAGCTACCGAGCGCCTCTTTCCTGGCAGAACACAAACATAATTAAGATAATTAATGCTCAGGGGCACGTTACAGGAACCATTTCAAGACTCAAAGCATTTAAAAGCTCCTGCTGGCGTGGCCATGGTCGTCCATGGTGCTACCCCAGCCTCACACTGAGTGTGGTCCAGCACCTCCACTGTCACTGTCACCCCTCCCAACAGAGTCACGGCTCGCTGGTGCGTTGCTGCAGGCCCACCCCCCTTCCTGGTGGCCCTGCACAAAGCATATCACCCCATCACCTGCTGGGGCATCCAGGAGGGATTTATCACAGAGCACTGGCTTGAACAAGCACCCCCAAAAACCCACGGGAGCTGCCCAAGCCATCGGCCACCCCAGGGCACAATGGGGAGGAGCAGGCTCAAGCCTCTCCTTGGCAGCGCCTCAGCACCATGAGATGGAGCCCTGCACCACTTCCCAAAGCTTGTCTGGGAGCACCTGGGACTCTTTCCCACTCAGATGTCACCCTGAGGGCCTGAGCACACCGATGCTGGAGACCCCTGTGGGGACAGGATCTGCAGCTGCTGCTGCCCCCTGCTACGCAGACCTCGCTCTGGAGAGCTCATCCCCCTGCAAAGCTGCTCTCCTGGCCTTTGTCCCTGCTACCCACAGAGCTCCACAAACCCTGAACATCTGCCCACGGGGCTCAGAGAAGATGTGCTCAGGGATGTTGGCAGGTTTGGGGGGGCACCCCAAAACCAGACACGCTCTGGGATGAGCCTCAGGCACAAAGTACGGGGCTCCGGAGCCACGTGGCCATCCCAGGGCGCTCTGCGACCTCCCCAGGCACACCAGGCAGCTCAAAGACCACAGAGGAGGCTCTGATAAGAGCCACATGTGCTGCTGAATGCTGTTTGCACACTGGGCAGGAGGTGAAAGGCTACGGCGTGGCTGGGAGCAGAGCCCCACACAGACACACCCACGTGCAGAGCGAGCAGCCCTCAGCTTTGCCTCTGCTGCACCGTGCCCAAATCTGAGCAACAGCAGCAAATCACTGCCCTGTGTGACCACAGGATCATCTAGAAGGTGTGCAAGGCTCAAAGGGACTTGCTTACCCACATCCCAGATCCCTGAAGGCAGAGGTCACTGCCTGGTCTACAACCCCCAATGTGAGCACCCCATGTGCAGGTGAAGTCACAGCACCAGCATCCACAGCTGAGAAACGGGGTGGGAATGTCTGTGCCTCAGCCTCAGCTGTGCGTGGGCATCACCTGAGCCCTCTCTGCCTCTTCCAGGGATGAAGCACCTCTAACAGGTTGCTAATGCATAGATGAATCAGATTTACTTCAAGCTGCTATGCTGAAGAAGCAGGGGGGCAAAAGCAGGCTCTGCTCCTGTTTCCAAGGAGCAGCTGTCTTCTCCTCCCACCTGCAGCTCAGCCTGGCAGCCTCCCTGCTTCCTTGGCCTTGGGTTGGCATCTCTATTTACCCTGGTCCAGCCCAGCACAACAAGAGCCACACAACAACTCCCAGAAGGTTGAGCAGCACCGTGCGAGATGTGAGAGCTGTGAGCCAGGGCTGTGCCACAGCAGGGTCACCTTTGCCACCTTCAGGAGCCCTGGTGTGTGCCACAAGGCAGGAGAGGAGGACACAGGGGATCCATACCGTTGAGCAGGGTGCCAAAGTGCAGCACTTGCAGGTACTCTGCCTCCCGCATGAATCCTCTCAGAGGAGTGGCCCAGCCTTCGCTCAGCACCTGCACCCACTGCAGATCCAGCTGCAAAACAAACCCACAGGGGTCACACTCCTGTCACACTCCTGTCACCATGTCACGCTCAGAGGCTGCTTTTCCTTCCCTTCTGCTGAAACAGCATTTTCATTTTGTTTTGCTTTAAGTACAGGACATTCATAAGGGGGAGAATGACATGGGGGATGGAGCTTGGGGCTTTTTAAGCCAGACTCACACAGTTTCGCAGCACAACTTAGAATCCCAGACTGGTTTGGGTTGGAAGGGACCTTAAAGCCCATCCAGTGCCCCCCCTGCCACAGGCAGGGACACCTTCCACTGTCTCAGGCTGCTCCAAGCCCCAAAGTTCAACCTGGCCTGGGGCACTTCCAGGGATCCAGGGGCAGCCAGAGCTGCTCTGGGCACCTGTGCCAGGGCCTCCCAATATCCCATCTAACCCTGCCCTCTGGCAGCTTGAACTTGTGGGGCTGTATGAACACACAGAGGAGACTGACACCCTGCAGCACACAGGGGGAGGCATGGCAGAAAATGGCTGAGGACCAGGATCCCACCTCAGCTCACCATAAATCACAGCCACAAAAGGTCAGGGCCATCAGATGAACACAGGTCCCCTCTGGCAACATCCTCCTGGAAGCTTCCACCCTTGGAGCAGCTAGATAGTGTCAGAACCTATGTGTGACAATACCTTAGTGATCTCCAGTGCTGGCAGCTTCTCTGCCTCAGCCCGGACACTGCTGAGTTTATCCTCAGGCACAAAGAGTTCCAGAACATCCTTGACTGAGCCTTGGGGCACGATGTTCTGAAAGACAGAGACAGGCAGCACTTGTAACACGCTGTTTTTTACAGGCACACCGAGAAGGCAATGTCCCAAAGCAGGGTTCCAAAGGTGCCAGTGATGGTGACATAAAAGTGACCCACCTGTGCTTGGAGGAGCTCCACGACCTGCTGGATGCACTCAGACACCGAGGCAATGTTTGTTTTCAGCACCAGCTCAGGAGCTTCGGGTTTCTCGTACTCTGAGTCAATCCCCGTGAATCCTACGGACAATTAACCCCCCAATTAAATTTATTTAATAGAATAATCAGTGCCTTAGAGCCAAGAACACTATACAAACAACCAGGGGGCATTCAACCATGCTGGGTACAACAAGTGACGCTTGTGACAGTAAGATTAGGAGAACAGGATCCTCTTGTGCCTTACAAAGGGCCTTTAGACACCCACCCCTAGTGTGGCACTGCCAGGACAAGGCATCCAAAGCTTTGGAAAGCAAAAGGCAAAATAAGATCTCCCTCCTCCATACCTTTGATCTCTCCAGCTCTTGCCTTTTTGTACAGGCCCTTCACATCTCTGCTTTCACAAATATTTAGAGGAGCATCTACAAAGATTTCAAAGAAAGGAAGCCCAGCTGCCTCGTGAATTTTCCGTGCATTTAGGCGATCCTGTTAGGAGAAAGATGGGAAAAATCTGAATTCCAGCAAAAAGACCTCCCTGGATTTTGACACAAGTAAATTAATCTCTCTTATAGAGTTATTCAATGTACACTAGTTCTAATAAGGGTTTTTCATCTCACTTCCCTCCTTTTCTTTAAAGATACTAAAAAAAAAAATCTGTAAAAAGCTACAACTTCGATCTGTTTTCATCTTTTCCCATGCAAAACCTCAAGATCTTTTTGTTAGGCAGGACAGCAGAACTTCAGATTGTGAATAATTATCTGCCCTATGTCAAAACAGTCAGACCCGATGATCTCAGAGGTCTTTTCCAACCCTAGTGATTCCTTGATTCTACGAAAAAAGGAACTGCTTGCATCGCCCTGATAACAGCACCCACAGAAGTGAAAATCGCAGTCAAATCTTCTTCCAGAAGAGTAGTGACAGCTCTAGGGCAGGCTGCTGCTTCTGTGACTCTTTTCTGCCTCTGAGGAGTTAATAGGAGGGAGATCTTAAACTCCCTTTGGCTTTTCATCAATTTGCAACACTGAATTTATCCAGCCAGGCCACTGCCCTCCGAACACCGGTCACGCGTCAGCAGTGTTCTACCAAGCATCCGACGGCGCGTTTAGGAAACCCTCTCCGTAAACCATCTTCATCATCTGAGGTGGAGCTGAGAAGAGAGCAGGATCTCTGGGATGCTCAAACGCTTACCTTGGTGAAGGGGGAGATGAAGCTGGTGATGCAGACGAGCCCCGCGTCGGCGAAGAGCCGCGCCACCTCGGCGATGCGCCGGATGTTCTCCTCGCGGTCCTGGGCCGAGAAGCCCAGGTTCTTGTTCAAGCCGTGCCGGACGTTGTCCCCGTCCAGGGAGTAGCACGGGATGCCATGAGCCACCAGGTACTCTTCCAGGGCAAAGCCAATGGTTGTCTTGCCAGCTCCAGAAAGGCCTGGGGGAGGCACAAAAGTGAGGGGTCAGGTTTGAGGTCAAGAGAGGGAAAATGAGTGACACCGGTGGCTGAACTCCTTCTGTCTGAAGTTCTCTACCTCATTCCTTCCTAAAGGAGGTTGGATTAATCCTTCACAGATGAAGGATGAACCTCCACAGATGAACCTTCACCTTTTCAACCCTTGTTATTACTGATGGGGCGGCATTAATGCTGTGAGAAAAGCATCTACAGCCCAACCTCTGGAGGGGTCCAACCCAGCAGTGCCTCTCGCCGGGCCGTGCTGGGACACACGGGCTCCAGAAAGCAGGGGAGGTTTGAAAGGATACTGCTTCCTCCAGGTCTCTCCATGAATTCCTCTTCCTCCCCCTGCTCCCACTGTCAAGAGCCAACTGCTCTCCCATTCTGAACCCAAGGAGAGGCTTTTGCTGCACCCATGTAGCGTGGGACAGGCTCCAGCAGCAAATGCCCCTCATCACCTCCTTCTCTAGGTGTGTATTTCAAAGAATAATCATCAGCCAGGTGAGCTCAAACCTTTCCGACACAAGATTTTTGAGTAATACTCAAAAAAAGAAGGAAATTGCCTTCTTGGCTTCAGAAACTGTATAAAAGCAGATTGGGCACTTCAAAATTGAGGAGGAGAACGGAACAGAAATGTGCTTTAACCCAGCATCTACAGCCTAAGGTGACAGGAAGGCAAATCAGAATGGCTTTACAAATCCTTCTAAGTACGTCCTTCAACATCCTCCAGCAGCCAAAGGAAATAGCAATATTTAACAAGCAAAGGAACAACTGGCAAAAGACAGACTTGTCTAAATATTAGAAGTGAGAAATGCAATCGTCATTTCTGGCAGCCCTTAATCCCCAAACAACGAGTTTACACTTCAAGGCAGAAGAGAAAGGCAACAAAACAAATGCAAGGGATTGCTTCCAGCATGCCTCTGTGGCTAGGAGTGTTTGTTCTGCAGACAAGGTGAGTGCCTTGTGCTGCCTCAAACGCAGCAGACCCACATGTCCCAATAAACTTCCCACCACTCCTGAATGAAAACATCCGCGTTTTGGACAACCCTGGGTACGCTCCACTGCCAAAGACTGCCTGGATTGGAGCCAAGGCTTCCTCAGCTGCACACTTGGGAACAACAAGTGCTACCCCGAGGGCCTCTGACATGTTCAAAGGAGCCTGATAGCAGCTGGGAAATCCATAAAAACATTAGTTATGGGCAGCAGCTGCCAGGGAGAACATCTTGCTGCGCCAGCACCGCGTGTCTGCGTTTCCCACGTGGGGATGTTTTGCAATTCCCGGCTCGCAGGGAATGCTGACGTTTCCTGCAGATCCCAAATCCCCACCTGCCAGCCACGCTCATGGAGTTTCACAGGTGAGGCCACGCTTTCACACCCAGACAAAAATACCTGTGAGCCAAACCGTGCAGCCTCGGAATCCGCCCCTGGTGCCGACAACTTGTCCTCTCTTACTCCTGCTGACATGGTGGGCTTGGTAAACCACGTTGGTGGATCCCTGAGAAAACAGAACAGAACAAAGCACTTCTGTTACCTTTGCTGCTCTCAGTGCAAAAGGAGATCTCTGCTGGGACAAACAGATGGAGAGAAATGCAAATTCATTAATGAGGTAGCATGGTGTGGTGGTTCACATGGTGAACGCTGGTGCTTTGGTGTGAGTTGGAGTTCTGTCTCAGCAGCACAGACTCATTTTTTGGAGGCTCTCTGCCTCTGCCCAGGGCGTTTCTGGTGGTGATGCCTTTGTGCCAGGAGCGAGAAGGGAGAAGGTGAATGGCTTTGCTGCAGGAGCACTGCCAGGTGACTGAGCCCCCTGCGGGCAGGCAGGACACAGAGTCTGGGCAGAGACATCCTCCCTGCCTTCTCGACAGTTTCAAACACAGACAGACTCAACTATTACTTTAATCCGGCTTGCAAAACAAGAGCGACTTCAGGTGCTAATTTACTGTGTAACACAAGAACTGCAGCTGGGGCAGGAGCAGTGCCGAGCTGGGCATGCGATGGGATGGGAGGCAGAGGAAACAACCCCTGATGTGTCCATGTGCATTCCCAAGCAAACAAGGCACCAGCACAACGCTGAGCCAGAGGCCTCCATTTTGTTGCTTCCTAATTCTGGTGGTTCCTAACCTTGCTGAGCCCAGAGTCTCTGCAGGGCTGCAGGTGAAACAGCCTGGCTGCGCCCTGTAGCTCCAGCAACAGCACCTCCACAAGGAATGTTCCATGTGAAATATCCACAAGACCTTGTTAAGTGTGAGGATGATGTTCCCAACAGAGGCATGCAAGGGAAAGAACAAAGAGGGAGCAAGGATATAAATATATCCTGGATACATATGCAGAGAGACAGAAGAGAAGGTTGCATGGAGACCTCACAGAACTTTCAAGTATCTGAGGGAGCCTATGGGGAAACAGGAAAGGGACTGTTCATCAGAGTGACAGGACAAGGGCAATGGGCTCAGACTGAAAGAGGGGAAATGTAGGTTAGTTATACAGAAGAAATCCTTCCCTATGAGGTTGAGGAGTGGTGCCCAGGGCAGCTGTGGCTGCCTCTGGATCCCTGGAAGTACCCAAGGCCAGGTTGGATGGGGCTTGGAGCACCCTGGGATAGTGGAAGGTGTCCCTTCACATGGCAGGGGTGGCACTGGATGGGCTTTAAGGTCCCTTCCAACCCAAACCAGTCTGCACTTCTATAAAAAAACCCAAAACATCTCTAGACCTGCCTCTGAAAATGTGAGTGAATACTACACATCCTGTGACTCAGATGATAAAAGATAAATAGCTCAAGACTTGGTTTCGGCAGTTTGTTCTGTTTTGTTGCTTTTTGTGGTTTTTTGGTTTTGTTTTGTTTCTTTTTTTGTGGGGGGTTGTCAAAAGTTTGAACATTTTGAGCTTGCAAAGGCGAGACAGCACCACCATGGATTAATTTTCTCCCATCCCCAGGAGTTCAGTCTGTGTCCCCCAGGAGATGAGCCACGATAACGTCTGTGCCTTGGGAAGATGCAGGAGCTGGCACATTCCTGCATAGCTGATGTAAGGAGATTTTTCTAAGTACAGGTTGCTGTGCCATAGCTGTTATTTTGCACACTGGCACCTTTGAGAGCTTGGCAAAGCACCACTGAGGGCATTTTTGCAATTCAGCAGCACTGTCACACCTCTCCCACCTGCTGGGAGCTCCAGATGGTACCATATCCCTCAGATCTTTCTGCTCTCTTCAGAAACTTCCCAGGAAACTCTTGCCAACCCTGAGCAACTGGATGGCTGGGCTGGGAGCTTGCTTAGCTGGGAATGGGCTCTTCAGTGGGAAAGACCAACTTCCCAGCTTATCATCCAGCAGCTAGGAATGGTTTGGGAAGCCAGAGCTGAAGTGTGGTAGAAGGGAGTGAAGGCACCAGGAAAACTGATCATTAATGGCCTGAGAGCAAGTCCTGGAGAGATTTTGCCTAGGAAGAGCATATCCTGCAGGATGGTTGGGAGGCAGAGAGAAGCAGTGGATGGGGTTTAATCAGATGCAGGGCTGTCCTGCTGATTTGATTCTCGGGGTTTTAACCCTGTCACTGCAAATCAAACATGTTTGAGTAGATAATCCAATCATCATCACAACATTGGCACCTGGATGTTGGGCTCTAAAGCAGGGACAATTTAGGACACTGGCAAGCATGTCTTGGAATAGTCTGGGACATGGAAATGAGGTTTGGGAGAGGAACTTCTGACTTCTAATTCAGCCCCAAACAAGGCAATGAATGTCCCAGCAGCACCTCCAAAGAAGGGCCGTGCATCCCCTGCCAGACAGATGGTTAAAGATGACACTGCCACACTCTCCCCATTCCTTGGAAATCTGCTGCTTGGCCCTGTCTGGATGAGCTCAGTGCTCAGCCCACCCTGCCTTACCTCATCCAGGAAATGAGAAAAAAAACAAACATGTTGCTCCAAACCTCGGACTGAGGCTGCAGCAGACAAAGAAACCAAACCCTAACTCTGCCTTTGCTCTCCCCTCCTACTGAACCCTTCCAGGAGGCTGGCAAACAGGGGGACACCAAGATCTTGGCTGTCTTTAGGATCAGGCTTGACTGAGCTGCCTGCAAAGGGTCTCTTGGCTTAGTTTCCAAAGGGAAGAAGCTTTCCATCAGCCACCCTGGTGGGACAAGGTGCTGCCATGCTGTGTGAAAGCAGGTTGCAGCCAGAGGCAGGAGGTTTCTCCTGAGTGATCCTCCTGAATGAAGAGATGTGGCCTCTGAGATAGGGGAGTCCTCTGGAAATCAGGAACCATCAGTGTTCTCTGCTCTGAGAGCCACCATTGCTCAATTCATAGCATCCCAAAGAGTGACCTCAGCTCCTCCTGCAGTAATTGGCCCTGGAAGGGAGCAGCTGTGCTTGCCCACATAAATAATGTGTGACTACTCAAGGAGATCTTATCAGGGAGCATCTTCTTTTCTCATCTGACAGTTAAAAGCACGAGGTCTGTGGGGCCTCTCCCAGACATCACTGATGTTTGCTGGGAGCAGAACCACTGCACATTTAATAGGAAATGCACCAGACAAGAAACATTTATCATCATAGACTTATAGAGATGTTAAGGCTGGAAAAGACCTTTAAGATCATCAAGTCCAGCCATCAACCCAGCACCACCACCGTGTTCACCACTAAACCATGTCCTCAAGGACCACATCCACATGTTTTTTGAACACCTCCAGGGATGGTGATTTCACCATTTCCCTGAGTAGCCCATTCCAATGTTCTACAACCCTTTCCATGGAAAAAAGTTTCCTAATATCCAGTCTGAGCCTCCCCTGGCACAACTTGGGGCTGTTTTCTCTTGTCCTGTCCCTCTTCCCTGGGAGCAGAGCCCAACCCCCCCGGCTAATCTCCTCCTGTCAGGAGTTGTGCAGAGCCACAAGGTCCCCCCTGAGCCTCCTTTTCTCCAGGCTGAGCCCCTTTCCAGCTCCCTCAGCCCCTCCTCATCAGAACCGTTCCCTAGCTCTGTTTCCCTTTTGGGTTTAGGGTTGCCCCAACAAATTGCATGGATGTTTTGCCATCTCCCACTAGGAATTCAAGTATAAACTCTGGTCCTTAGGGCAGCACCTCCTCCTGCCTCCACACGCCCAGTTCTTCAACCAGCACCTCCACGGCTGCATCCTGAGTGGGTGCATGGCAAGAACCAACTGCAAGTGCGACGTTCCACAGCTGAGGGCTGGAAATGAAGGACAGATGGGAGCTGAGCAGGACATTCCAGAGATCCCCTGAGTGCACACAACACCCTCAGGCCCACCCTTGCTCAGCCACCCAGAGAAGGCAGAGCTGTGATGCTGCAGAAGGACACGAGGCACCAGAAAGCCACGGTGGCCCATCAGCTCCAAGCCCATGTCCTCCTGGTGCCCTCACTTCACCCCTGCCTGCTGCAGCTGGCACAGGCACAGACCTGGAGGCTGTCCAGGAGCTGCAGCTCGTGGCAGGCTGCAGCAGCAGCATCCTGCTCTGGAGAGGGACTGGCTCCTGAAATCAAGGCTCCTGCCGAGGCCGGGGAGCACGGCGCTCACTCAGCACAGCACCAGCATCCAGCTGGCAGCGCTCAGGGCCCCGGGGAAACCCTGACCCCACAGCCAGGGCAGGGTCAGGACTCCCCCAGCTGCCTTTTTATTTATAGGGCAAGCTCCCAGCAGCAGGAATATGATTCATTTTTTTCCAGTCAAGCGTTTCACACACACCCTATTTCGGTACCACAGCCTGGACACGTCTCCAGGAAGGAAAAATTAGATCTAAATAAAAATCAAGGATTTAGAAATGTTTTCAGCTGGTCCTATTTGCAAAGAGTAGAATGGGCTTTTAAAATGATTGAATGATCAAGCAAGCTTTCACTTTCACAGGCAAGCAGTGGGATCAAGCATGTGGAGGGATTATTGGGGTGTCCTGTGCAGGGACAGGAACTGGACTTGATGGTCCTTGTGGGTCCCTTCCAGGCCAGGAGATTCTGTGATTCTGAGTTTGAAGTCAAACACTTCCCTAAGCCTCAGAAGAGTGAGGTATCCTATCATTAAAAAAATCCTCCCAACTCCTGCCAGCATTCTGAAAAAAAATGAAAAGTATTTGTTCCTACCAGTTGCATTTGAGGTATAAAAATTACATTTATCAAAATTTTCCTTAAAAAATTATTTTCTTTTACCAGGGCTGCTCTGGCAAAAGGGTGATACTATATCCATGAGCAAACGGGGTGGGGGAACCTCCTATAAAAGAGTCATTTGCTGAAGAAGAGCAAAACTGATACTCCAAAGAAAAGGAGGAAGAGAAAAAAACGGGGGTTTTGTCTGTGGAAGCAAAGATTTGATTACAATCATACTGAAGAACAATGGAGAAACCTTGGCATCTCTTACACTGCAGCTTAGCTCTTGTAACCCAAAACCTATGGACTTTCCCCAAGTGTTCATTTACTGCACTGAGGCAGAAAATGCTTCGGACCCAGCCCCATTCCTTCCCAAGGGAAAGCCCCAGCAAGGCGGAAAATTACCCTGGAAATTCTGCCTGTTGAACCCCCAGGATGCAGGTCCAGATAGGGAAATGGCACCTTGCAAGCATTTCCTGTACTGCCACCTCCCTGCTCCCCTGCTGGTGTCCCCTCCCTGCTGTGCCACCACCTTCCTGCTCCCTTCCTGGTGTCCCTGCTGTGCCACCACCTTCCTGGTGTCCCCACCGTGCTGCTGCCTTCCTGCTCCCTTCCTGGTGTCCCCAGTGTGCCACAACCTTCCTGGTGTCCCTGCTGTGCCACCACCTCCCTGGTGTCCCCATCGTGCTACTGCCTTCCTGCTCCCTTCCTGGTGTCCCCAGTGTGCCACCAACTTCCTGCTCCCATGCTAGTGTCCCTGCTGTGCCACCACCACCCTGCTCCCTTCCTGGTGTCCCTGCTCTGCCACCACCTTCCTGGTCCTTTCCTGGTGTCCCTGCTGTGCCACCACCTTCCTGGTGTCCCTCCTGTGCCACTACCTTCCTGCTGCCACCACCTTCCTGCTCCCATGCTGGTGTCCCCACCATGCCACCACCTTCCTGCTCCCGTGCTGGTGTCCCCCTGTTCCCTGCCCGTGGGATGAGTCTCCTTTCCCAGCAGCTGGAGGAGAGCAGGAATTGTGTTTCCTCCCCAGACCGAGCCGAGCAGTGACACTGCCGTGTCACCAAAGCCCTGCGAGGCCGAGGGGCTGCCAGCACTCCCTGTCCTGGGCAGGATGCTGGCCTGGGATCCCTTTCTCCTCTCTCTGAACAAACCCAGCAGGCTCAGTCTCTCCTTGGCTGCCTGTTCCTTTTGGCATCACCTCTGGGGCCCTGCCAGGAACGTCACACACAAAACCTTAAGGAGAGCAGCAGAGCCATCCCAGAGCCCCAGCACAAGCAGCCTTTCAGCCTGCAGACAGACAGCTGCAGATGCCAAACTCCACTAACACACAAGGTTTTCAAGCTGCTGTTAAGCTGAAGCCGTGTTTTCTTAAGCCACAAGAATTTCTGAGCTCTTAGCAAGACCTCATTTGCTGATGGCAGCTCAAGCATTTTTCTCTTGGCATAAATCCGCACGGCTTGGGTTGTCACAATCAAGTTTTATACAACGCTGGCGCACAAAAAAAGAGAAGAAAATCAACAAAATCAGGCTCATGTTCCAGTAACTTCACAAATCAGATGGTGATTTCTATGCTGTGAGTCCAAATCAGCAGCTGGGTACTGAAATCTGCCTCTCTGAAGGCTCCCAGCTCAGGCGGTTCCTTATCTTGGAATGGGATGATGTCACTACTCTAATTTCCTTGATGCAGAAAAGCTAGTGACTCATCCTGTGCTCCTGCATTTTTGGGATAAACTTGTAAGGCCAGGACAGATGTTATAAAAACAAATCTCCCCATCTTCATTCCTGAAATCTCAAGGGACAGCTGCAGGGATAACAAATATTTAACAAACAAAGCATTTTTGTCAGGCACTGACAAAAATAACAATTTAAACACAAAATTGTTTAAATGGTTGCCCAATATTTGATATTCAGAGCAGTTCTGCTAAATGATCTCCCCCAGATGAACCCACCTGAGCAGTTGGGCCCCTGCTCCTTTTGCAAACACGGGGTTTGACACTGCAGAAGAACTTGCCTTGGTTTGATGCTTGCCAGGAAAACCACCCAGAACACACGGTCCTGCTTCTCTACCTTCTGCTGGAGAAAAAGATCTGCTTACAGAAATGAGAAACTGAGTATCAGTCCCTCAGATTGCAGGGACAAGAGGAAAAGAGGGCAAAGGTACAGATTCTGACTACATATTAACCTCAGTATCAAGAAGATTTCCAGGTAGGAATTGTACCCACATGTAAATATTACACCCCC
This sequence comes from Irena cyanogastra, assembly GCA_013397155.1. NCBI lineage: Eukaryota > Metazoa > Chordata > Aves > Passeriformes > Irenidae > Irena > Irena cyanogastra. Next base: position 111,833 of record VWZV01003294.1, read on the forward strand.
CCCTGCCCCCCCGAATATGAGATTCAGGAATTTCATTAGTGGTTGTGGTTCTCTATGGTAAATATGGCACTGTACATGTCCCACCTGCTGCCGTGGCAGGACAGGCACCCTAAACCTGAGAACAGATGTCAAAGATATGGAGATAAAATCCCTCCTTTTACCATTCCCAACACAGCCCCTCAGGGAAAAAATCCTCTGTCTTTAGAGAAGCTCCAGTGGTTTCATAAACAGCAGGAGCTAGAGAGGATCTGTGTTTCAAGCAGCTTCATCAGGTTTTAAAATGCATCTGTTTCTGAGCCCAGGGCAGGGAATGGAGCTGGGGAAGGGGCTGGAGCCCCAGGAGGGGCTGAGGGAGCTGGAAAGGGGCTCAGCCTGGAGAAAAGGAGGCTCAGGGGGGACCTTGTGGCTCTGCACAACTCCTGACAGGAGGGGACAGCCAGGGGGGTCGGGCTCTGCTGCCAGGGAACAGGGACAGGACAAGGGGAAATGGCCTCAAGCTGGGCCAGGGGAGGCTCAGCTTGGACAGCAGCAGGAATTTCTGCATGGAAAGGGTGCTCAGGCCTTGGCAGGGGCTGCCCAGGGAGCTTTGCAGTGCCCATCCCTGCAGGTGTCCCAGGAAGGGCTGGAGGTGGCACTCAGTGCTCTGGGCTGGGAACAAGGTGGGCACTGGGCACAGCTGGCACTCAAAGATTTGGGAGGGCTTTTCCAGCCTCAGTGATTCTGTAAAAGAACTCACTCTTCTGTGAGGCTGTTTCTGTGCAGGACCTGGTGGCAGCCTCAGGAAAGGGAAAAGCTGGACTCCAGCCCAGGCTGGTGGGCTCACCATGGGCACACGGTGCTTCTCCCTGCCTCAGGTTGGATGCCCAGCCCTGAAGCCGGTCTCTTGCACCCCATGTGCCTGACTTTGCAGTGGTCAATGTTCACCAGCAGGCCACGAGACACTTCTGTCCACCTCAGCACCGTTTTTTGGGCTTTCAAAGTGCAAAAGCAGCAGCAGGAAGGAGCTCAGGGGAACTCAGCCAGAAGCACCACACAGGACACGGTTAAATGGAGGAACTTTGCCTGGAGGGCCAGAAGTTCACTAGGCTGGAAAAAATCATTATGATGAATTCATGGAAGGAAAGTTCATCAAGGACTGTCAGGAGGAAAGGCACAGCCTCTGGTATCTCAGGTCATAAATCAGTGCAAAGGGGGACAATGCACTGGTGTCCCAGCCTTAAGCTCTTTCCTGGCTCCCACTGGGAACCACAGACAGGGCCAGATCTTCCCCTCACTCAGCACCTCCTCAGTCCCCTGGAAATTCCTGCTGGATGAAGACAGGGCTGTTTTCACTGCTCTACCACTGAATGTGCCACTCTACAAAACCAGCTGCAGGAGACAAGTCCAAGTTGAGGATTTCAGGAGGATGAAGTTTTCCCACCCCATCTCCCTGTGCATCTGAGTCCTACAAGCTGCGCTTTTTAATCACACAGGGTTACCCAGACCTGGCCTAAGCCAGCACCAAGGATGTTGGACTCTTCCTGAATGAGTGGCTGCTCAGCACTTCCCCCATCACTCCCTAAAGCAGGCGTAGGCACAGCCCTTAGTTATTCCACACTGCTCAAAGGCTGGTCCAAGGACAGCTCCGCATTTTCCTTGAAGATTATTGTTAATTGGTCCCTCAAAAGTTCATGCAAACTCCCAGCATGTCTCAGAGGGTGGCATCACTCCCAGTTTTACAACCACAGAAGGGCAGTGGTGAATAAGACCAGCAGCAGATGAAGACTTCAGCTCCCACAATATTTAAGACATAAAAATGACACGTTTGAAGAGCAGCTCCCCTGGACTTCAGGCTGCACCTCTGAGAGCTCCACACCCCTCACATCCATCCCCAGGGTCTCAGATCAGCTTTCCAGAGATGCAATGAGCTGCCCCAGCCATGGCTGGGGGGACTCATTATGCCCAGAGGCAGGTGCCCAGCTCAGACCCCACAGCAGCCCTGTAAAAAACCCCTCCTCTAAAATGACTTTTTCTCCCTCTTCCCACGCTCACTGGCAACACAGCCTAATGATCTTCCCATCAGAAGGGCTGGGCAGGCCTGAAAAATGACCTCCTGCGCAACCACACTTTTTGCACCACAATGGGAAGCTAAAATAGAGTTTGATATCAAAGAAAACATTTTGTTCTGCCAGAGAGGCCGCGAGCACCTCCAGGTCAGAAAGCTTTGGGAATGGAGGTGCAGCCGGTTGTTTTCCAGCCATGCACAGAAAAAGCTCATCTCAACAACCCACAAAGTGCTGCAGCTAACAGTAAATCAAATCAAATCTGTGTAAAACAGCTCCTTCCTCAAGCTCTGCTCTCTCAACACATTTTGGCACCCACTCAGCAGACAAAGCTTTTGACACATGGAGCTGTAACTGAGCCAAGCTGTGAGCAGAGGAGCAAAGACCACTCTGGGAGGGACAGGAGGCAGTGCTAGCAAGGACCTATCAGCCCCACAGGCAAATCCCAGCATCCCGTGGCATGACGCACACCCAGGCCTTCTTTGCATCCCTCCTTTTGTTAATGATACACTCTGTGTAAATTTTCACTTGGAAATGATTAAGCTGTGAACCCATTAAGGAGTTATTTGTCACTGCCTTCAGCTGTGACACCCCGCTCACGATAACAGCAAATTCATAGATGACAACCTGAATTACACAGCCTTTTTCTTAATGGGTTTTTGAGAAGCAAAGTGTAAGAGCAGTGTGACCAAAGTACAGGCTCAAGCATTCACACAGGCCCTGCATGCCACTTTATCTTCTGGGGGCACGTACAGCTGTGAGTTTATCTAAAACACCTGGTTTCAGATAGGCAAGGGCTTTTCATTTCTAAAGGCACCCTCCAGGATCAACATCAGCCCAGTTAAAATAATAATAATAATTTTAAAAAAGCAAATATGCCAGTGTTTGTCTTGAAAACCCTCCAGAAAAACAAAATCTCTGTGGCCTAAATCTAAGCTGCAGCTGCAGTGCACGTGGGTAGCGTGGGGTCTTCAGCATCATTTGCTGATGGACTAAATGCTCTTGCAGGGGCACGGATGGAAACCTGTGTTAGGGGTTTTGGCATGGACCTGTGGCTGGCTGTGACTTGACCTGTGCAGCCTGGAAACCAGAGGAGGCTGGAGTCTGTATTTATGCCAGAGTCCAGCAGCAGGGCAGGAAGGAACACGCTGACTCCAAGTGCTCCCACTCAGAGCTGCAGGAGTTACAGCTGGGTTTCCATGCCTTGGCCACCCCTCCTGGATGGCAGCACCACTTCAACCACCACCACCACCACTACCACCAGAGGTGCTCAGACCACACCAAGATGGTTATTGAATTCCCCAACCCCTGGAAGGCTCAAGCATGGAAAAGAGAAGGCATTCATATTTAGGAACCTGCAACTTCTCCTGGCTTTTCTTCCCTGAAATCCCCCAAACTGAACCTGCCTGCTCTTTCAGAGCAGAGTGTGGTTATTAAACACTGATCTGGCACACTGGCAGCCCAAGTGAATGAAACAGCAAGAGACTGGAAAGGGAACTTTCTAATAGTGAAGGGCTTTAGAAAAAATTGGGAGAAAAGGAGAGAAAGTTACAATTAACAAAGCAACAGAAGTTAATCACCTCACTTTTCCATGGTCTTAGAAGAAAAGAGACACAAAGCAAACAAAGTAATAGAAAATAAACCAAGAAATCCCAAGCAGACGATGAGCAGTGGCAAACAATTACCTTTGGATGTCACGGTGCAATGAGTTGGGCACTGTGTTCCACAGAATAAATCATGCTGCAAGAACAAGCAGCTTGTGACTCGCTGGATAAAACATGAGTTTTAGAAAACTCACTTTATTGAGTGACTCAATGCAGAGCAAGCCATGCTAATTCCCTGAAATCAGGGCTTTGCTGCCCTGTCCCCTAGGCAGTGTCACTGCCATGAGCTACTCAGAACTGCTCTGGAAATAAACATCTTTCAAGTTGTTTTGCTCTTTACGTTCAAGACAACAGTTAAGAGCAAGTGTGAGAGGAGATAAATGCATGGTTTGGGTGTTTTAATAAGCCTTTTCTTTCATGTCGCTTGGCAATTAAATTGATGGAGATGTACACATGTTCCTGCTCCGCCTGGGGGTATCACTCAGTCCATCTGAACTCTGCCCTCCAGCTGTTTTTTGTTTTTTTTTTTCAACATGAGAGTAGTTTTTAGGCAAAGAAACTAAACCTCTTTCCTCAGGGTTGATTTGATCTTGTGGGTTTGTTGCTCGTCTTTAAATAAATTTAAACAAGCCCACATGGTTTGCACATAAGCCCTACACAAACACAAGCTAGCTAGCACAAGTTACAGCTCTGGGACCCGCTGGGCTGCACAGGGATGCAAGGCAGGGATGCCACACCAGTCACATTCCTGGAGATGCTGCTGCCAGACCAGGCAGGTGACAAAGCTGAAACACTCCTGAAAATGGCAGTTTCAGTACCGGGCTCTCATTCTCCCTCTCTCTGCGAGGGCACCCAAAGACAAACTTCGCAGGCCGGGGCAGGACTCCCCGCGCCTCCACCCTGTAAGATGCGCTGAGCTGCGCTTTCCACACAGCCCTGGGGACACAAAACCACGCAGGCAGTGACCCTGCCAGGGCTGGGCCGTGGCTCTGGGCTCCGCGGCAAGCTTCCCTGAGCACAGTGCACCATGTGTCCTCCTGGCCGCCGGGAAGCGCCGCTAGCTGCGGAAATAGCGGCGGCGCCGCAGGTGTGGGGAGAAGGAGCTGCTGTGTGCACAGAGCTCGAAGAGCCCCTGAGCCCTGAAAGGCGGGCTGTGCAAGAGGCCGCACAATGAACAAGGGCCGGCCCACAGCTGCAGCTCCCTCACGGTGTGCTCGCTCCTGACAGCGGGCCTTGCCACGGAGGCACACAGGAGGACTCTGTGAGGGACACCAAGGCTTTAAGGTCATCGTTACAGGCTGTTCTGCCCAAAAAGTCAGTGCTGAGACCGGCCAGAAAGAAATGCTTTCTGTCAGGGAGGGCTGGGAACGGGAGGCACTGCCTGGCACGTAGAGGACTTCATGCCTCAGGACTTCTGTCGTGAGCAGAAATGAAGAGAGCACGGAGCGTTTCCATACTAACTGGCCAGGCAGAGATTCCTGCACACCACGACTCTGCTCCTCACACAAGGCAGAATTAAGGTGCCATGTTCATTTTTAAGGACAACACATGCTGAAGCAAAAAAAAAAAAAATTCTTCTATACACCTTACCCTATTATCAGTTAATAAATAGGTGTACAATTAAAGCATCCTCAAACCAGATTCAAACTCCAGGGAGCATTCAGGCTGAATTTAGGATTTAAATCCTGGGCTTCTAGTTATTCGATTTGCAAAATGAGGAGCACTGTCAAATAACACAGTGGTCCATCTCACATAACACAGTGATGCAAACTGATTACCTGAGTTAAAACCCTTAATTAAATAGCCATTCATTAAACTCACAGTTAAATAAAACACATGATATTTTGTAATTAAAACAAATTGTTGTACACAATGTCTTTCAATTCAATGGATTTATGACTTGTTAACAGTATATGAAGCTTGAATACAAAAGAAGCCCTGTGACTGAAGTGAGAAGCATATACCATATGCTTTCAAATGGAAAATAACTATATAGCAATAAATAGTTATTATCTGTGCCTTTCCAAAACTGACAGCTGATCAACATCACCTGCAAAACCCAGCTCTGACATCCCTTCAGCCAGTGAATAAAGCTGGTAGCAGCCAGCCTCACCACACCTGGTCTGTGGGACAAAGATTATCATACCATGAAACTGTGATAAAACTGAGATTTTAGCAGCAACCAGGATTTTTAGGAGTAATAAGGATTCGTGTTACTGGGAGAACGAAGAATGGGGAATAAGAAGGGGCAACAGAAGGATGATCCTACTGCTGGATAAATCATTGTGTCTTCATTTTAAAATGGAACACCTTTGGCTGTTGCAGCTACAAAAGGTGTCACGACAAATGGTCTGTGGGCACAAAAAGGACCCTGACCAAAGTGAAATTCCTTATCCATGCCTTTGATATAAAATGGAGATGGTTGAACCAAGAAGCTGCTGAGGTTGCAGCTCGGAGAGAGAACTTCCTTTACACTCCGTGCAACCACATCTTCCTGGCAAGGGACAGGAAGATCAGTAATGGGACATCATCGTTTCACCAGCACTCCCCAAACCTCTTGTGATTAGCGAAATCACGCCTTTTCTCACTCCATCAGATACCTGGCAGATAAGCACACGAAAATCCGCCTACAGCTGTCAAGCTGATATCATCTGTTTTGACAGCCGCGGCACAAAGGTCAGCCACAAACTCGCTTATAAGGGTCATTTTTCCAGCCCAGGGTGGAAGCAAAGGAGAGGGATTATTCTGGAAGTTCAGCAGTGCCTCTCCCGTGTCACAGCAATAAACAGAACTCCCATACACAGCTCACGGCTCGCACCTCCCCTGCCTGAAATAATCCCTAAACCACAGGTTTTTGCGCTTCCAAGAACACCCTGCCGCACAGGCGCGCTTTGTTCCGTGTGGCTTCGGGTGCATTCCTCCCCGGACAGATTACCACTGTGTCCAAAATACATCAAACCCATCGGAAAAGTTTATGGCAAACTTAAAAAAAAATAAATAAATCGACCAGCAGAAAGGAGCCCGAAAGACTTACGTCAAGATTTCTTCTGGTTCTGATTTAAAACCCGGAAAACGTACGCACAGCCAGAGGGACCCAGAGCTCCCATCCCAGAGCCGAGGAGTAGGGGAGGGCAGCTGGCAAGCGGAAGGCGATGTCTGGCCGCGGCTGCGATTTGCAATTTTAATTTCTAACTGAACTGTGTCCTGGCTGCGATCGCTTTGCTTTGCCGTCTGCGTTCCCAAGCGCTGGCCGCGCAGCGATGCTGAGAGCCCGGCGGCGACCACCTCGCCAGCTCCTTCCCCCGCCTGGCACCGGGGCAGAGGACACCCAAAGAGCCACGAGCGAGGCAGGCGCTGCCTGGACCCCCGGCCCCGCCTGGGGGGGACTCGCGGGACAGGTGCGGGACGCGGCCGAACGCCAGCGGAGGATGCTCGGGCAGCCCGGCCAGCGCGCCCATCCCCGCGCCCCGAGTGATGGATGGGCTGGCAAACTCCCGAGCGGTGCCGGCACGGCCCGGCTGCCGCTGCCCGGGGATCCCAGCGCAGGACAGGGACGGGGATCCGCAGGCACCCCCCGCTCCCGGCGCGTCCCTACCGTGTGCTCGCGGCTCGACATGGTGCTGCGGCGGCGGGCCCGCCGGGCCGGGGCTATAAGGGCTGCGGGACACGTAGCGCGGCCCTGGGCCGGCCCCTCTCGCCCTGTGCCCGCCCCCGCCCCCGCCTCCTCCGGCCCGGCCCCCGGGGAAAGCGGGCAGGGCGCTCCGGGCCGGGGGCGCGGCCGCCACCCCCCGAAGGAGCGGGCACCGGGGAAAAGTGCCCTGAAATGAAGCGCTTGGGGCTCTCCTGCCACGGCCAGAGAGAGCAGAGGGAGGAGGAACAGCAGCCCACACAACGCTACTGGGCGAAAAAGCACCTCCCGAGGATGATGATGATGATGGTAAAAATAGTGTTTAAAACCAAGCAGTGCTGGAGGCTGGTCCCTGGGGGTTTGGCCAAAATACCAAAAAAGTTGAAAAGAAACACGGAGGAGCCTCCTAGCAAACAAAGCGCACTAGGTGAGGGGAAGAGAAACCTTCCGTGACTGACAGCTTTGCCCCAGAACCTCAGTTTTCCGCTGCTGGGAAAGCTCGGGTCCCAGAACTCTGCTGAAACAGAGGAAAAGGCAGGCAATGTCCTGGTGGAAGGAAACCGCACTACAACCCTGGGATGGCCCATGAGCCAGGCACAGAGAAAGGAAGATCCCGGTGGGCGGGTGGGTAATTCTACACCTGAGGGTGAACGGTCCCATCCGGCATGGCACGTGTCCTCCTGGACCACTGCCTCCTGCTCCGTACCCATCCATGGATCCATTCCAGGGCCACAAGGACGGCTGTGCCAACTGTACTGCCTCTCCTCTAGGAGGAGATACCTCACTTCTAATCGTGCCTGCAAGAGCAAATGCCTCCTCCAGGTGCTGAGCCTGCTTTAACTGTTCAGCACATGATCACCAGCAGTCCATAAAATACTCCTGTTTCATCTCTGTCCTTCATTCCAGCAGAGTTTAAAATCACTGATGTCCTGACTGAGCCCCGAGTGAAGCCCTTTGAAGGAAAAGGAAAAACGTGTTGGGATTTTGCATTGCTCCCCAAGGTTCATTCTCCTGATGAGCTCTTAGAAAATGGGAAACCCCAGGAGAGCAGTGAAAGGATAAATGGGGTTCCTCAAATGAGGTCTTGCTGCAGGAAAAACAGAGCCCACCGTGGGAAAAGATGGACGTGAAGGAATGGGGTTGGAAGGAGGCAACAGCACCTGCTCAAGCAATTCCCAAAGGCAGGCAGCTATTAGAGTGTGATCAGCTATCAGCTGAACTAATCCCCAGTGTAATTCCAGTTAAACCCACGGCATTACACTTGGGATTAACTCAGCTAAGTAATACCAGGCTTGCTTTTTAGCATCACTCGTTCCTTGCTTTTCCTCATATTGTTTTTCTCAATTAAGGGCAGATTAAATTTCTGCCACAGAAGCAACACAGCAAGGCTGGAAGAACAGGGAAAGAAGGCTGCATACAAAATCCATTGGAAAAGTCCATTCTGGTACATTTAAATTCACATCTTTACCCCCTCTCCGTGTTACCTTGCCTTTCTGTACCTTCAGTAAAGCACAAGGGTGGAAAAGGTGCCCAACAGACCAAGGCCAGCAGGGAAACACATTTAACTGGAGAACAAGGAGCAGCATGAAAGGGATTGTGAAGAAGAAAAGGCACAAAGAGGGGCTTCTGTAACAACAGACCACTCTAAACCACCCTGGCCTGACACACAACTGGTTCTAGAGAGGGCATTTTTGAAAGAAAAAAATTTTTTTTTCATTAAAAGTGAGCTGTAGAAAGGAAAGGGGAAAGACAGAAAACTAGTATTACAATGTAACAGAAAAATTAGCATCCAGAGCATGCAACACCCCCATGTTTCCCCTAGATACCTATCAGTGAGAGAGAAAATGAGTCAACATTATCTTCATTTGTTGCATCATTCCACACTTCTAACTTCATCAAAGTTATTTCCCTTCTAGGAATTAAACTGACTGCTTATAACCTTCCTGAGAATTTGAGCAAATAATATTTTGTGTATAAGAGATCCAAGGGTTTTTCACCATTTTTCACTTCTTTTTCCCAAGCACAATGCAAAGAATGGCATGAACTTTCATTACATTAAGCAATAATAACTAAATATATTTGGCCATTGTCGCAAGTTTTAATTTGTGTGGGGCTTTTCAAGGAAGTAACTGATAAAACAATCAGAAACGAAGAAAGAAGGAAAAAAGAATCTTGTTGCTTACCTCAAGAGACACGCAAATTAGTGACACTCAATTTTTCATCAAAGAACTTCTTGGGCTGTTGAACAAGAGCTTCAGCCTCACGCAGCCAGGGAAAGCAGCAGCATCCCAGCAAAGCAGGCAGGGGCTGCCCCTGGATCCCTGGAAGTGCCCAAGGCCAGGCTGGAGCAGCCTGGGATAGTGGAAGGTGTCCCTACCCATGGCACAGGGTAGAATTGGATGAGCTTTACATCCCTTTCAACTCAAACCATTCAGTGATTTTATGATTACAGGGAATGTTTTTATTTGTGGGGATTCTCACCCTGCTTACAGGACACTGTTGCTCCTCTCCTTACTGGGAAGGACAAAAGAAAGTCATGCCCCCATGATGTGCTCTTGTGCACTGGGATTCAGAATTTTCCTGCAAAGTCTGTACTGCCCTGACACCCTGATCTCAAAGAGACAATATATCCCTGGAGAAAAAAACTCTCTCAGGAGCCCTTTGTGCAACCTGTTAGACCAACAGAGAGCAGAATCTATATATAACTCCCCCAAACAGGCCCAGCAAGCAGCTGCTTGTAAGGCATTTGCTCCATCCATCTTCCCCATTCCAAATCACCTCCTTAGTCAAAATTCCTATCCCAGCATTCCCCAAGGAATCGCCCCCACGCACCAGCGCTCACGTCAACGCTCGCAAGCTGGCCACGACCACTGGGCCAGGTTCACCAACACCTTCTGCCACCTACAAGGTAGCAGAGGTGGAAATTAAGAGGCCACATCCTTCCTGCTGTGAGGTATCAGCCCCAAAAATGCTGCAGCCTCTGGGCAAGTGCCAGGCAAGGAGAGGGCTGTGCTTTGCAGGGCTCTCCCACTTGGAAGATACAAGGGGGAGGTCACTGTCTCTGGTGTTGCACAACTGTGCTCTTAAATCCTTGCAGGAATTCCCTAATTTGATGACTGCTATGTGGAAAAGCACTCCACTACTGCCTGCACTCAAAACTACTCCCCTGCTGCTGCCTCTGCTCTTGTTAATTTGCTTTCCTAGTGCCAGGGAACCTGCAGATGAAGGTTCAGTGCCTGGCTTAGTTTTTCAAGTGATGGAGACACAGTTGTTGCCTTCAGCACCACTTCTTCTCAGATTCTCTGGCTTTGTTTTTCCAAAGTGCCAGGGGAAGCTGTCACCCAGTTAATGGAGCATCCTTCAGTCACTGGGAGTGTGACAAATTCTGCTCATCCTATCCCCAATGCATGAGGTACCTTTGAAATCTGAATATTCCCCCACCGAACACACGTAACTCCTCTGGCATCAGCCCGCAGAGATACCAGAGATACTGAAGTGCCCCAACAAGCACTTCCAGCTTATCCACCTCACCTTTCACCCTTTGCACACGGGGGGTTGAATTCTCTGTGTAAGTCAAGGGTGGATCTGCAGCCCTAAAGCCTCACTTGTGAGATGTCAAATCAGAAATAAGCTATGAAAGCAAAGCACGGATTGCTGGAAGCACCAGAGATCCAGGTTAGGGCATTACCTCCTGGAGTCAGCAATCAGCACTTTGATGAGAACAGGAAACGTTTTTGCTTTCCTTGTTCTATAATTCAAACACATGGGATCATCCCTAACTTTCAGAAAGCTGCTTGAGAGGACAAGAGTTCCAGCAGTGACAAGAAATCATGCACTGAAGCCTCCAGCACTGGCAACACCCACTGCTGTTGGGGACTGCTACAGCCAGAAACTGAGTTTCAAACCAGTTTGCCAGGATTTCACAATGGGAGAGAGGAGCTCAAGCCAGGAACAAGCACTGCACCTACTTGGGTCTTCTCATCGTGCTTGCAGAGCTCACTTTAAACAACCCAGGCTGGGTTTGTAATGCCCCAGTGACACAACCACTCCTGCTTTCCCACACACCCTCTGGGCTGCACTGACGGCTCTGAAGGTTCCCAGTGCAACTGGTCCAGCCTTGGGGATGGCATCCTACACATACCAAATCCCCATAAGATTAGGGAAATGGTAAAAATACGAAATATACACTCTCACAGCTGCTTCTGTCACTTTCTTTTTTAGAATGGGTACAAACGTGTCCTGTCCTCTGAGCACTGCTGAGCACAGGATCCCACCAGATCTGTAAACTAAGTTCTGACAGGGGTCCTTGATTTTTCTCACCTCTTTTTTCTTATTTCTTTTTTTTTGTGTTCATATTTCTCTTTTTCCCTTTGCCTGTCTATAAACTTGCAGTGCCTTCAAGGTTTCCCTGCCAGTCCCACAGAGCCCAGAGCAATCCCAGCTCCCACTTGCAGACAGACCTCATGCTCTCCTTCTGATTGCACACCACAGCTCCAAGATATAAAATATGTATCATTACTAGGGCCTGGACAACACTCTACAAGGAAGGGAATACTGACTTTACAAATATCTTTGCTTGGAAGCAGAACAAGGATTCTTATCCTTTTGTGATGTGTCACATTGCAGTAAAGATATTTATTGATTGAGTGTAATTATCTACTACAGGTCTGTTGCCTTTGCCCCATGTGATTTCTTATCCCTATCACAGACTTTGACCCATATCCCTACCTTGTTCCTTTTACAATACCAGAATAAAGATCTCAGCTCCTGGAATTTTTTCAGACTCACTTTTCCTACAGTAATCTGGGAATTTGGGAAGTCAGATTAGAAGCCACCTATGTCTTCTTCCAAATGCAGGCTGGCAGAAAAAGAGGCCAAAGATATCTACAAAGATACCAGGCTGGCTGAAACTGCCACCAGGACAGTTGTGATAGAAGCAGAATGAGTTAAGGAAGGGCCAATTTACAATCCAGGCTCTGCAGGGCTGGGCAGTGTTAGAGCTGGACAAGCACAGACAGGTAGGGAAGTCAGCTCCTATCACATTGGGAAGTCTAATTTCACCCTAATCCTTTCCCAAAGCACACAGCTGTGACAGCAGCTCCTACCTGTCACTCCGTCCATCTCCAGACACTTGTGAGCAGGAGCACCAAGCACTTTTCCAGGCAGCACAGGGAAAATGCCACAGCCCCTACCTATTTTCACCTGTCTTCACTCCTGTGCAGAAGCAGGTTTAGGATCTGCAATACACTACTGGATGGCAGCACTTTTCTCCCTGTGCCACTTCCTAGTGGGATTTGTCACATAGAGTTCCAGACAAGCTGTTGACCATGACAGATGTGTGCTGCCACCAACTAAGAAAAGTGACTGTTCTCATAGGAAACCATGTGAAGGGAAACTTCTTCTGGTTTGGTAAACTCAATCTCAATTTTGCTATTTTTAGAATAATCCAGAGAAGTCTTTTTACCATTCTCATAGAAAGGTCATTCTTAGCTTTAAAAAAATCAGGTGGCAATTGGTGTTTGTGACAGGTGTTGGGTGCTTTATTCAAACACTGATTTCCATAGAACAGCCTAGGCTGGAAGGGACCTTAAAGCTCATCCAGTGCCACCCCTGCCATGGGCAGGGACACCTCCCACTATCCCAGGCTGCTCCAAGCCCTGTCCAGCCTGGCCTTGGACACTTCCAGGGATCCAGGGGCAGCCCCAGCTTCTCTGGGCAAAGTGGCCTAATAACCACAATGGAGTTCAAAGCTCCTGAAAGCTCTCCATTGCCATGCAGGATGGAAACAACTCCCCATGTCCCAGCAGAGCTGTGCCCTGCAGCTCAGGTCTCTGCCCTGCAGGCTGTGTGTGACAGTTGAGAAGTAGGTCACATGAGCCTCCTCTGCTGCTCCTTGGCTTGCCTCATCCAGCTGGGAGCTCCAAGCACACCCCCAGACGTGGCTTTGACACCCGACTCCAGCCCTGTGCCCAAAGCTGGGTTGATGAACACATGCAGCATGTCCTGGGGGAAAGGAAAGAAAAGAAAAGAGCCTGAACCTATCAAGAACCCCTTTGTGTCACCACCTCTTTCCTGCCTGAGCAGGGACATGGAGCACAGAGGCACAGCACAGTCAGACCATGGCATGCTGGGAGTGGCATTTGCTCCCAGTTCTGCCTGGAAAGGATGCAGATGGAGACAGGGGAGATCTGCTCCATGGATCACTGGAGGATCCGTCTCACCTGACCTCAAACCCAGGAGAAGAAAGGCAAAGGGGAAACCTCCTGATTATCCCCAGGGATAATTAACCCCTGTAAACCCCAACATCCTCACTGGTGGGTTCAGGGCAGGGCCTGCATTCCTTACAGAGGAAAGATGTGTTCTTTGCCACACCAAGGCCCATGAGGGCTGAAGAGCAGCCTGATAATTCTGGGTTATGGGAGATGAAATCTGAACCCCGAAGGCTTTCCTGCAAAGCCAAGACCCAGCAGGATTTTGCATATGCTTCATGCTTGAGAGGGCTGGGAGCACAAGGCCCTGGAGAAACAGGTCCTGGATAATATGACCTGGCAGCATGCAGGCAAATAGAGAAATGCAGGATATAGTTGGCAACACTTTATATTGTAAAAAATGAAATTTGTTCTACGCAAATCTATGTGCAAGAAATGACCTGTGGCACCTGGTGAGAAAGCTCTGTAGCAGAAGACGGGAACCAGAGCATGAAACCTCCCCAGGGCCACAGAAAACAGCCCCTGACCAACCAAATAAATATAAAAACCTCACTGGTCTAATGATTAACCTTGTCCAGAAAAAAGGTAGGGAGATCTCCCTGCCAGCAGCGAGCTGTTTGTTAGACCTCATCTGGAAAACCAAGTACAATGGTGGCCATTAAAGTCCAAAAGAACTGAAGTGAAACAAGGCAGCACACACACGAAATAAGTCAGGCGAGGAGGAGAGATGAAGAGGGACCAATTTATCAGATCTGGCAAAGCAAGGACTGAAACGAGATGCAAATGGCATCTCCAGAGGGATCAGGCAGGCCAATGACTGTGTCAGGACACAATAGGGAGACAAAGGGTGAGTGTAACATCACAGGCTGAAAACCAAACCCTTAAAGACTTCAAATCTCCCTTCTGGCACATAAACCAGGAACTGGAGCTTAGGGGGTTGGGTTTTTTAAAATTACAGGTGAGTGAGAGGCTGGACATGACCTGGCAGCCCAGAAAGCCAACTCTCTCCTGGCTGATCCAGCACAAAGGTGGGATCACAGAGGATCAAGAGCCACCTCTCTGTGCTTTGGACAGAACTGATAGTTTGAAAATATTCCCTCTACATCATCCCTTGTATATTTATTCTAACAAACCAGTGATTCATTTCAAATGACCCTGATTAAAAAATACAGGATATTGCACATTCATAAATACTAGAAAGTTGTTCCAATTTTCAGAAGTATTTTTAGGCAACCAAAATCCTCAGAGAGCAGCGAAATAGCATTAACAGCAAGAAGGAGCAATACATCATACACAGGGGACATCTTTGGGATGCTATTTTATGTGGGGGAAGTGTGAAAAAAAAACCTAGAAAAGTTCACAAGAATTATCATTTCACTCCTTTTCAAGTCAACAGCACAGCCTCACCTTGAACAGCGTGTGCAAGTGTGGCCCAGGAAATATATTTATAGGCACAGGGTAAAACCAAGCCAAAAATCAAAGTAGCAATGAGAACAGAGTAACTTCAGCACAAGGAACAAAGAAGCAAGATGAGCCCCTCCCACGTGGGGGAAAAGAAAATCGAAGTCACAAGTAGCACAAGTGCAATGCTAAGAGGTCAAGTGTTTTAACTCCTCTCCCTCCAAGGAATGGGGTGAACTGCTGGTGTTGAGGAAAACAACACTGAAACAAGATCTCTATCACAAGGGCTGCTCCAGAACACGTGCCAAGCCTCACCATTTGCATATGGTAACTAACTGCTAACTGAGGATGTTGGAAGCTCTCACTGTTTTCAAATCACAGCTCCTGGAAATGTAGCTGAAATTCCAGTCTAGCAAGAGACTCAAATGGGAGGAGCTGGACCTTCCCAAAGCTCCAGCTGAGCTCCAGCATCCACCACACCCCACTGTAAAGCAAGTCATAGAATCATGGAAAGGTTTGGGTTGGAATCCAAGCTCACTTTTGCCATGGCAGGGACACCTTCCACTGTCCCAGGCTACTCCAAGCTCTGTCCAGCCTGGCCTTGGACACTGCCAGGGATCCAGGGACAGCCACAGCTTCTCTGGGCACCCTGTGCCAGGGAACAATCCCTTCCCAATATCCCATCCAGCCCTGCCCTCTGGCAGTGGGAAGCCATTCCCCCATATCCTGCCACTCCATCCCTTGTCCAAAATCTCTCTCCGTGTTTCCTGCAGCTCCTTCAGGCACAATGAGGTCACTCCAGAGCTTCTCCTCTCCAGGTGAACAATCCCAGCTCTCCCAGCTTTTCCTCCCAGCAGAGCTGCTCCATCCCTCTGCCCATCCTGGTGGCTCCTCTAGCCTCTCTCCAGGTCCCTCCTGTGCTGAACCAGCTCTGCAGGTGGGGTCTCACCTGAGCAGGGCAGACAGGCAGAATCCTGCCTTTGGGTTAGGAAACCACCAGGAGAGCTGTGTAGAAGAGAAATTCCCTAAGAAGAAAATATCAAATCCACTGTCCTTAGCTCAAAAAAACCCTGTAGCTGCAATCAGGAGCAGATGGGGAATGTTTGCTCTGTCCCTATGCTCAAGGCTCCACACCCCAGCAGAAGCCAGAGGGCATCAGGCCAAAGGACCTTGAGCCTGATCCCATCAGGCTCCTCTTTCTGGAGTAGTTCCCAGATCATCTGGGCATCTTCTGTTTCTGCAAGAGGTTCAGGACCTGTTATCACAGCCAGGGAAGCATCTGAGAGCTACAGGTCACTAATGTGGACAGGCCTGCAGAGCTTTTCTGACTCCTAAATAAATAAGGCAAAATTCACCTTGCTCCCTCCATACTGTTCCTTCCACAATAATCCCTTCCCTGAAGGTGAGGGATTTGTTTCTGTTAACTGAGCACAGTAGAAGACATGCTCTAACCTTTCAGCAGAGTGCCAGAAAAACAGTGGTCCCTCGAAACTCAAAGGAATTGTAAAATTAAATAAATAAACGAGTCCACCACCATAAATGCCACATGCTGTTAGCCTGAACCTCCTCAGTCCTGACCTTCACTCCAGGCCAGGCAGGTTAGGAGAAAATCTATAATTTAAAGCCCAGGAAAGCAAGAATTGAACCTTTTAAAGATAAGGCATTATTCCTGCCTCAGCAGCAGGTGATAATACTACCTTCCTTTTGAAGAGTTAGAAAACAAACAACTCTTTAATGTACTATAGACTGAAAAAAACAGAGAGAGGGGGAGATGGATGGTGGTGATTGTGTTCCTTCCCCAAAGATTCTATATGGTGTTTTAATTTGAGAGGTATTTCATACTCCTTTGCCTGTGACTGCACAGTTTAGGGGGCTTTTCCCTGCTTTAAACAAAACATCCTCTAGTGTTTTCCATTTCCAGCTGTCTTACACACTAATGCATCTTCACAGAAAATGCAAAAACAGCTCATAATTGAAGATGATGCCATCCCAGCCACCACACCCTTTTTGCATCTGCAAAAAACCTAGACGGGAAATTTTTGCTGCTTTTTATACCAGGGCTCCTGGAAACAAGAGTAAGTCTTTAGTCCCCTCAAAACATGAGGATAAAAACCTAATTAAGGCATTTTCTATTAACCACCAAGAAATCTGATGACTTAAAATAATCAGAGACAACAATACATGTAACAGCAACCTCCCAATTGTATTTTGAAGGAAAGCACAACCATGATTCCAAAGATCATGTCATTATTGCTGCTCAGAAAACAGATGAGAAAAGTGTGCAGTTTTATTTCACAGCACTAAAAATCCACATTTCAAGTCCTCCAAATTCATCCAGTTAGTACCAGATCATTACAAATCTGCATTTGACAGCTCCACACTAACCAGAACAACAGCAGACCTTACCAGACAGAAAAAAATTCACTTGCCAGGAAGATTAACCATTTAACCAATTAAAATGTACTTCACACATATTGAAGGCCAGCATACAAGAACACTGTTGGTATTTCCCATCAGTGAAAGCTTCCAGTTGCAGAAAAGTTGCAAAGAGAGTCCTTGACAGATGTCTGAGATGAGGCCTCCAGAGCCACAGGGAGCAGGAGGAAGCATTACTTGTCTTGCAGGACTTTTGCAGGATGTGGGAATGTGCACTGCCAGGAGATGTGGCAGCCTGATCAAACACTGCATACTGAGCTAGTGCACAACTCTGGAGAAGTATTTTGATCCATTTTAGTTCTCTTTTTAAAGTATCTAAACAAGTGTCTTTGTTTATTAGACAAAAGGATCAGAGTGAAGTCACCTCCCCAGTGCTAAGAACCACAATAAGTGCCTGGAGTATTTACATGTCCCAACACTTCTATAGTGCCACAATGGTGTAAAGTTTCCACACTGAGTCTCTAATTCTGCCAAAGGAGTGAGTCAGAGCATCCTCTAAACACAGATCAGAGCCTCAGCAGCACATTTTGCTCTCCAGTTAATTGCTGGCAGCCACTGAAGAGAGATCTCAGTGGGGCACAAGGGACCTGGGCTCCAAGGTCAAACAGGGAACAGCTTCTGAGGCATCACCCACAGAAATTAAACATACAATCAACCTGCTAATGCACAAAGGGTACTCCACAGCAGGAGTTCTTTGGTTCCTGCACCTCACCTGGCAGGCAATCAAAAAAGCAGTCAAGTGCAATATATTCCTCCCTCCATAAGGAAGAAGGATGTATCTTTTAACAAATAAGATATCTTAACTTCAGTCTTGCTGAACTCACAACAGAATCCTCCATTCATCTCATATAGTCAGCCTTTCATCCCTTCTGTTCATGAATCATCCCTGACTCACAGAAAAAAATATTTGTTCAAAAGGTGGATTTTCTCACTCTCATATCTGCTCTTTCCAAACTTAACTGCCTTTAAACAAAGACTCATTTCTTTATAGCCTGACTCAAATGTTGCAATAAAGTTCTTAACTGGGATCTGTCACAACCATTTCCATCAGTTGACTTAGTCTCCAGGTAGGATCATGTGAAAAAGGAGACATGCAAAGGTGATTGAGCAGTAGTCCTATGCAGAGGCTGACAATTGTCCTGACCTATATTCCTTTGGTTGTTGCAGCACGGAACTCCTCCCTAATCATCTCCCCAGCTTCAGAAAGAGCTGTGGATTTTACACAAGAAATTGCTGAAATATTTGAATCAGTATCTTCAGTGATCTCTTGGTCTCTGCAGCAAGTGGTGCACTAATCAAACAGGGCCCTACAACCACAGGTAGGGAAATGCCCTTAACTCAGAGAGCAACAGCAAAAACCAAGTGCTCAATTGCTCCTTAACTTACAGCTATGTAAACATGAAGTGTTTTTATACAAGGTTTATTAAGAAAAAAGTGACAAAAGGCTGAGTCCTCAGGAAAAAAAAAATTAAAAACCCCATACACTAAGTGTAACTTCTCAACTTGGAGTTTGGCTTTTTTCTGTTTTTGTTTTTGCAGCAGTTAAAGGGGCAGTTCTGGGGGTGAGCCCACAAAAAGGACTTATCAGGTGCACTATAGACATTTATACCCTCAACTGCTGCAGGGTATGCTGTGGCAATTACTTATTCACAGTCTTCACCTCCCACCCAGGAAACACAGCAAATAAACCCCACTTTACAGGATGAGCTCTGAATGCTCATTAAATGGTGAGAGTGCACACTTCAAGAGCTACCTGCACCATAAATTTATCCCTCATTTGCATGGGGGCAACTTGGTCAAACAGCCTTTCCCCTGCAAGTAATGAAGGAAACTTTATCTGACTTAATGCAGACATTTCTCATCAGTTATCTTCAGCTTTTTTTTTACTGTCACACAGCAGAGCTCTAAAATACTTCCCAGGTTTCAGGCATAAGGGAACCTACCACTTCCTTTAAAGTTAGCTGAGTTAGCAACAATTCCATTTCAAGCAGGAGGCTGGAGACATCAGAGGTGCTTTCCAGCCAGAGCTGGTAGGAAAACTGCCAGCACCTGGCCAGGACCAAGAGATTCAGAGCCATGGCACAGCCTAACCTGAATGCCCTGGCACAAATAACACCAGAAATAGATGGTGTTAGTGAAAGGACACTCCAGAGTATTTAGAGAATAACTGCTGCACATCCCAGAGCACCTAAAAGGAAGAGTGGCTACTTTCCACATACTCACTTTTATTTCTTTTTTTCCTACTTCTTTTTAAAGATAATTTACTTACCCTGGAGACTAACTTGCTAGGCAGGATGGGTCGATGATGACTGTAAGACTTTTAATTCCTTGCCCCTTGTCAAGCAGGTGATGCATGCAGGAACTCCTCCTGCTTTAAAATGCCCAAAACAGAAATAGTGCTGTCCAGGCAGAAGTTGTTTAGCTGTGGAGAAGAACTATGTACCCTCTCCCTTTTAGAAGTTTGAGAAAAAGATTTTTAAAAAGTTTGAAATATTTCATGCATGGCACAGGAAAACAGTAGCTAGAAACACAGGCAGCAGAAAGCAACACAACCAGTCCAATCACCTTCAGAGCCAGTAAAACAGAAGCTGCCCCAGCTCTTAAATCCCTCTATGGCCCATTCATAACAGCAGTGACCAATGAGATCAGCTTATTTGCACATATAAACACATGGGTATTCGTGTTCTTGCATCACACATTTGTTACAACTTCCCTGTGACAGCAGTTGTTTATGCAGTTCTGCTTATGCAACAGAGAATCAGTGCACTGAGCTGAGACAACCCTCCAAATCTGCAAGGTTAGAAAGTCAACACAGCAGCAACAAATCATCCAAGGTGCTTGTTCTCAACAGCTGTGGAACCGAACCCAGACCAATTTGAAGAACGCCTTCTCCATTTCATTCCCTCACAGCTCATCGACAGCAGTGACGTTGACTTTGGGCAATTCGCACTCCTCTTTGAAGTGGCAGTTTTCCAGGATGTTCTTGTAGTAGTCCTTGAGGTCCGTGTAGGTGGAGGTGGTCTCGTTGGAGTGATGGAAGGACAGCAGTTTCTCGTTGAGCAGCAGCTGCACCTGGTACTCCTCCTGGGAGGCGTTCACGTGGTCGCAGTGGTAGAGCACGAACACCAGGTTGGCTGCGTAAGGCACAATGCGGCCGCTGCGGAACTTCCGCTGCGCCTGCCGGGCGTAGTTGTTGGCCAGGAGAGGCTCGTCGTCTTTGAAGTAACCCATCAGGGCAAGCAGAGGCTGGAGGGTCTCTGCGTGCCCAACTTGGACAATCAAAGGTGAAGAAATGGGTTTGGAGCTACAAAAGAAAAGAAGCAGAAGGGATGAGCAAGAGGCTGTGCTTTAAAACAGAACACCAACACCTCGCACAGCTGCCAGTGACCATGGCTGAAGGACACTTTGAACTTGTGATACTCCTGAGAAAAACCTGTTTTGGGAATTTCACTCTGTTACAAACATTTTAAGTGCAGCTTCCTAAACTTTGTCCCAGTATTGATCCAAGGCCAATGCAGCAAGGTTCAGCATGTGCCAGGTCCTACCCTGGGCCCACCCTGCAGCTCCAGGCTGGGCAGAGGGGCTGGAAAGGGCCCACAGGGAAAGGCCCTGGGGGTGCTGGGCCAGGGCTGGACAGGAGCCCAGGGGTGCCCGGAGGGCACGAGGCCAATGGCCCCCGGGCTGTGCCAGCCATGGGGTGGCCACAGGCCCAGGGCAGGGCCTGTCCCCTGGGCTGGCCCTCCTGAGGGATCTCGAGGGCTGTGTCCAGTTCTGGGCCCTCCTGGCCAGAGAGCCCTGGAGGGGCTGGAGCTCACACAGTCAAGCCCTTCATCAGATGTGAGAGAGTCTCCTTCAAATCAGCAGCAGCATTTACCAAATTTAGTCTGAAGACAGAGATCCAGTGATGCAGGACAACAGTTGTCCCTGCCCAGTTTAGCAGCCCAAATGACCAGCAGGAGTACTGCTATTACCAATTCCTGAGGACACCAAGCAGTCCAGGAGATGGTGCTCCCCCAGGAAGAGGTGAGCAAATCAAGGCACTGACTCATACCACAACCAAAGACAGTTTATATAACAAAAGGTTACACACTGCTCAGCCAAAGGGGAGATAAGAGCTGGCTTGCTGTGCCAGGAAGCACCAGCCAAGAGGAAAATCCGACCCTTGCTCGAGAAGGGTGATGGCTTTTGGGGACAGTTTCCAAGTGGCCCACGTCACTTGATCTAGTACAGGTAAATACAGGTTTAGCTTTCAGGAGACATATTTTGACTGGTCTGAGAAGGAGGCGTTCCCTGTCAGCTCCAACCCAAAATAGTGGAAAAATGGTTAACTGGGAGACTTGCCCGTGGATTGGAACTTTGATCAGCTCAGCAGGAATTCAGTGCTGGGCCAGGATGGGACCTACCAGCTCAGTGCAGCCTGACATACACCTTGTACCATGCTCCTGGTGAGCCTGAGCCTTCTGACTCCACTCCTCAGACTCTCCTCTTAAGACAAAACATCCCTTAAAAAATACGTCCAAACCCTGTGTCAGTTTTCTGTTCAAAAGAAGCAGCCTTCAAACCACATAAAGGTTCTCTGTGGAGGATATTGTATTTTTTTCCACCTATGCCTTTGTTGCACCAAGATCTTTACATTCACCACACTCTTCCAGCTCCTCCAAAATCAGTGTTCCTTCTCATGTTCTCTCCTTGCTATTTATGACCCCTTCACTCACTTTAAAATTATAAAGCTTTTGAATCCTTGAATCTCTTTCTCTTCCCCCTCTTGTCCACTGACCAGTTCACGTGTATCCTTCCTGTCCACACACACCTGCAGGGCAGTATTCTTAGGTTTTAGGACACATTCACATCCCTCCTGTCATAGCAGCAAGACACAGATGTCTGTGGAAGGAAACAGAAGGCCATTCCTTTGATCTCCTGCAATTTTCCAGCTCAGAAGTCTCCAGGGCCAGAGGTGGCTTTTAGGTAATGAATCACTCCTTTGCCAAATCCCTCCTTCAATCCACATGCATTTCTAGCACACACAGCATCCTGTGGCAAGGAGTTGCACAGCTTCACACACAGCTCTTAATTTTTTCTATTTGTAGATGCCATGTCCCATTTAATCTGTTTTACTCACAGCTTTGCAATAGTGTTCTTTGCAAGCTGAGAAATCCTACCTTAGTCCTTCCACAATTTTCCACATGAGCTATATCCCTTTAGATTTGAATATCAGAATGCACAATATTCAAGGACCATGAGCTACACAGAAACTGATGCTCCCCATGAGCTCTCTGCTCAATTCCTGATATCCAACATGGAATCACAGAATGATTTGGATTGGAAGGGACCCTAAAGATCATCTCATTCCAACTTCCTGTCCCTGTCCAAGACACCTTCCATAGACCAGGCTGCTCCAAACCCCATTTGCCTGAAGTCTGAGATACCTCAGACAGCTACAACAACCTCACAACAGCCCCTGAGCAATAAGTTCTCCCAGATTCCATCCGACAGGTGATAAGAAAATAATTTTTCCCCATGTGGATTACTTGACAGCTCTGCAGTTTTCCAGCCTAGTCAGTCTCACCAGGCCCTTTCACAATCTTCCTAGTAGAAACACTTCATCTTATTTATCTTGAATAAAACTGCTGCATTTGCAATGCCACTGAACTTGTCAGCTCTTCTCAACATTCCAAGCAGGTCAGATCTTTCCAGCTCTAGCTCTGCTAGGAAAAAATCAATCAGCTGTCTTTACCCTCCATTTCTTGTAATTTTATCAATTTTTCCCTCTGTGTAAGGACCTTTCCCCTTAACCCCACCTGCTTGATTTCTTTAGATAAGGAAACCTGTTCAGAAGGATGTTTGGAAATCATGACTGCAGCTACCAGATCACCCTATTCTTAGAGCTCCCAAAGAGTTCCAGGAAGGAATGTTTTCCTTTAAAGGGCCATCCTAACACTTCTCAGGTATATCAGAATCATCAAGGTGCTCAGCAGTACTAGTCTGAAGCATTATTTCTACAAGACTGACCTGGAATTCTGATTCTATCCTGGAGATGCTTTTTAAATTTTTCCCTTATTTAATGATTTGTATTTTCATGTCATCCCAGCTGCATAGTGGTCTTTGTTTTGTTAACTAAGAGGGAAGCTGGGAGTGCAAATATGCTGCTAGAATCTCCAAAACAACCATACATAGGCATTACTGACTCCACAGGGAATGGATTTCACATGTCACCACTCAAAAAAGGATTCAGAAATGTTAAGACAAAAAAAAATTAACATTCTGGCTATCAATGCTGGTTTTAAGCAAAGCTTGGCTTTACTTTGCAGCTGATGCTAATCTGGAATGTTGAACTGGAAGTAAATCACAAAAAATAGAGCAAAAAATAAATAATAAAAAACCCAGCAAGGCATATATTTGCAAAGCAGGAAACAAATTCTAGCACAGACAAGGTTTTAAGAATAAGGGAAGAAGAAGGATTAAAAGTGCTTACTCTCAGTATAAGTTGAGTTTTTCCTTCACTTGCTTTAGTCTCATGAAATCCTCATGCCAACAGGCCAAACAGCCTTGGGAGGCAAAACAAATCTCTCCCACTCAGAGCTATCCCACTGGATTAGTTTAATGAGGATTGAAACTGTTTCCTGATACAACACAGCCCTGAGTTCTCCACAACCTCTTTATCCAGCATGCCTGGTCTTTCACCAGCAGTGGTGATTTCCAGACTGCTCCAGCACTCCCTGTTCAGGGACAGGGTCAGGACTCCAGCTCAGCTGTGGTTTCCTATCATCCAGCAACGACAATCGGAATGGCCATCAAGGTTAAACTGCAATATTTTTAATTGTGGGGAAAATGACAGATTACATCTTCAGAGAATACCCACAGGCAAAGGTTACAACTGCCCCTGCATTTCTGATAAAGGCAGAACAAGCAACAAAACAGTGATAAACAGTAGCACAGGTTAATAAAATATTAAATGGCAGGCCAGATGCTTCCATGCTCAATTTGTCTCACAATTTATCAATGACTCAGCGTCTTGTTAAAAGCAAAGTTCTCAATGTTGTACTCTGGCAATTACTAATGGCATTTCAATCCAATTTTCCCCTCCCTTTTATTTACTAGCACATGGCTTGGGAAAACTCACTGAGGAAATATCATTCCTACCTTTGAAGGGAGCTGAAGGGACTGTACATAAAACTCTGCCATAAAATATTAGGAGCTTGTCTGAAAGTGATTGGTTTCGTATTCATTTCATGGGGCACTTCTAAATGAGCACAAGGGGCTCTCAGTAGGCAGAGCATGAGCAGGTTTTCATTGGAGAGATGTACCAACTCCTGAACTGCCCACATTGGGGGTTTTATGCTTGGGTTTTTTTTTTTTTTTAATCTTTTAAGTAAATCTGACCACAGATGAAAATGAAGAAAGTACTGAACAATTCAGCAGCACAACCCCCAAAGCTAAGCCTCACCATGGGTAGAAAAAGAGCATCATGGAGAAGTACAGATGTGAGATTTATCATCCAAGTAAATTCTGGTTCTCCTGGATCTCAGCAGATTTGTGTTTAACTCTGAATTTTCTGCATCAGCTCACCCATCCTCAAGAGCAGATCATTCCTACTCTTCCCAGGACTACTGTTAGTTCATTTTCCATATTGAAAAAGTGAACTTTATTTTAACCAAAGTTTATTTTCTAAGCACTGATTGGACTTTCAGTTAGAAATAACTCAAACCCCAGGAAATAGTGGGATAAGATGAAACATTTCATGCAGCAAAGCTCAACCAGCCAACCTTCAAACCTCATGTAAAAATCTCTCCAACAACTGCACAGATGGTAACCTGTTTAACAAGCAAGCTTAGACTACATTTTGTCCCTTTTCTCTCTAATAAAAAAGCCAGGTCAAAGGACTCCAAAACCTGCTTTCATCTATGGGATAAATTCTTCATCCTTCTCACTTCCCCCTATGGTTTATTTCAGGATAAAAAGAATTCTGGACAAACCCTAAACATAGCAGGGAGCAGCAGAGATTAGGGAAGGCAGTGGTGGCACTCAGGGAACAGCAGAAATATTTAACAGTGTTACAGCTCAGAAGGTTTTCACCAGTGTGAAGAATAAAAGAAGGTAAAAAAAAACCCTGTCAAATAGTATTAATACCTCATATGTCAAAACTTCCACCATAAATAGAAGACAGCCAATCATTCCCAGAATCAGCATCAACACAAGAAAATGCCAGCACTAACACTGACAAGAGAAAATTTTTCTTCTGTTGCAACAAGGAACAAGCTCACTCATGACAAAAGCAAATTTGAAAAGCTGACTGGACTACACAAATCTCATTAAAAACCCTGATTAAAAGGCTCTTATCTAGCCCTGCAACACTTAATCAGTCAGAGCTAATTAGGCTAGGCCTCCTTGTGTTTCACTGCGGAGCTGCTGCACTCTGAAAGGCTCTTTCCTGGCTGATACCACCTCTGCCATTGTTTCAAACCTCAGAGGTGAAATGCATTACTGCAGCAGCACCACGATAATGCTCAGTGTCGATCCATCACAAGCCAAAACCAAACCAAGAAGCTGATGGCACCTGGCAAACCCTTTCTGCCCAAGGTGGACACTGGTCAGACCAGTTCACTTGTCTGCTACTTGCCTAGGTACTGTTTCATTTGGGTTTTTTATGTTCACATAAAAGGGTATGACTCTTAAGTGGCTCAGATACTTTTTCAGATCAATCCTGAGCAAGCATACATTAACTAATTAATGTGAGACTGAGGACACACTGGGGAGTCTGAAAGGCCCAAGAAACTTTAGACCTCTAGTTCTGCGTAGACAGATGAGCAGCCACATTCCCAGAGGAGAGACCCTGGGCTGCCCAGCTCGCTGAGAGAAGCCAGCAAACACACACACACTTCAGAAATGCAGACACAGGCATGCTGCACAAGGATCTGTGGTGAATTTCACACCTCTGGCTTCTCCAGAAGCTCCCTTGAGTCATGTCAGAAGTCCCACCTCTGAAAGATGGAGTAATCAAAGCCAACCACACACATTGATGCAGAGCCACTGAATGAGACATGGACTGTTTATTAATGAAAGCCATCCCAGCTGCAGTGAAGGGGTTTTAATAAAAAACCTGACTGAACATTTGGAACCTGAGCAAAAGGAGATTTTCAATCTCCTAGGGATGCTTCTATTTCATTGCTACTGTGCCCAGAGAAGCTTTTTGTGCTCAGTTCCCTTTGTGGAGTTTTGAACTGTGAAGTGGTTTTAGATCATCTATTATATTTCTTTGTACTGAGTCATAGGTTTGGAAAGAACAATTAGGGCACAGCAGTAAATGACTCCTGAAAGGTTACCAATTGTGTTGGGAAGTGACCTGCAAAGAGGAAGGCAAATTACATGCAACAATAAAAGCTACCAATAAATTGCCAAATTGATCTGTTTACCATATAGCTTTGTGCTATAACTCACGAAGATCACCTTCAATTGATCTCAAACCATATTCAAATTCAAATAAATCCTTTTTTCTGTTTTAAATACCTTGGACCCATCACCAAATACTTTGCAATGCATATGTGCAGCTAGGCTGGTATTATCAATCCACACTGTACATACTGAGATGGCTGCACAAAGCACCCTCCCAATTTCCAGAGCCTTATGGTAACCCATTTGGACAGTACAAGCAACAACAGGTATTTCATATTCTTTCACCAGGACAAAATATTCATGTTAAATATTTGAAGCTAGAAGGAAAAAAAAATGGGAAGTCTAAAACAGCTTTAGTGAATAGCTGATGTGCTTTAAAGTGTGCCACAACTGATTTGCAAATCCATCTCTGCCCAAGAGTACAGCTGCAAAGATTTTTAAAATCAGATGAGCAGCTGAATATTAAATTAAGTACCAAAATACCTGAATGTCTCATTAACATACACAGATTTCCTGTGGGCAAAATACTGTAAAAAAAGTAAACTGCTGGGAAAACCAGCAGTGAAAAGTAATTCTTTACCAGCTTCTCTGGCTATTTTCTATCCCTAGCAGGCAGATTTGGGAAAAACGCAATTCTTTGTAATTGTGAAGACATAAGACAATTGCCCAACTATGCCATTCAGTGCAGCAAATTACATGGGTTTGATATGGAACAAATGAAACTTTTAACCAAATTCTATTTCTTAAGCAGAAATGGTTTCATTTTATATACATCTCCTGTGATACAAAAATATAATGAAATGTAACTACGAAAATTTGTATGGAAGAAAGGTTGGGGGCCAGGACTCTCTATCCCTTTTACAGTTTTTAACACCATATTGCTGTAGAGGAAGACCAGCACAGAAGAGACTATTACTAGTTTAAACCCCAGAGTTATACTGGAATTCACATGACAGAAGAGCCTAAAAATACCTGAAACTTTTGCACTGCAAACTGAAAGTGGGACTAATTAGCAATAGGTATTTATTGCCACCTTCATCTTACTCTTAAGGATAGACTGATCAGTGGGAAGGGTTTTCCGCCAAGGAAATAAAAGCAAGCTTTGATAAGGCAACTAGGTTTGGTGATAAGACTGCAAGGGCAACAATCACTTCATGGAAGAAACAGGTTCTCTTTAATTCCACTGTAACTGGGAATAAAAACAGAACAAAGCTATTGAACACAAATGCATAAAGTATGCTACAAAAATACAGCTTTGCCAACACTGCTCTCCACTGCCAAGTCTGGAGCAGCACAGATTAATCCTAATCCCTCAGCTCCTTCCCAGAACAGAAATGCTTCCCTTTTTACTTCTAGATAGCCCAATCTAAGCTTTCCAAAAAGAAAAGAGATTCTGGGGCAAAGATAATACCCTAGAATCAAATTTCTTTTTCTTAAATTTTTAGTGCAAGCAGCCAGTTATACATCAATGTTAAACACTGTTAAATTGAAAGAACATTCCACTGAAAGACATTTTATCATCACAAAAGTTTTTTCTGAAAATGCTGCAAAGATATTTAACATACTGTCTTGGAAGTTGACCATCACCATAAGAAGAAAGACTTTTATATAAATTTTTATTTGTATGTTTTCTTATTTTCCTTGTACTCTCACACTGCCACAGGGCCTCTCTCTCCATAGAGAAAAAGAGCTAAATATCTCTCTGTAGGTGAAATAGGATTAGCTGCATCTCTGCTCCCCTAGATTCCAAGAGAGACAAGCTGGCTCTGGCAGGTTCCCACATGCTCTCCAGGGTCACCCAACCCAGTTTATTCCCAGGTCTCCAGCGCTTTACGACTGCCACCTTCTGTTGTGGAAGGGAGTAACACATTCCTGCGGCACTTGGCTACCTCGGCTTTCCGGCTCCTGTTTAGGATGAGGCTCATCCTAAAGACTGCTCACCCAGCTTGGAATTTCACAAGATTTAGGGTCCTGATCCTTTACACTCACTGCCTGCTTCCCTCTGTGATGGCAAAACAACACGAGAGCCCCAGGTGTTGCAACTGAACTTCCATAACCAATGCTGAAAGTCACAAAGTTACCATGGTGCTTGGGAGCTCTGCCTCAGACACCTGCTCTTCCCACCTCCCAATTTAGCAACTGCTGATCCAGCTGCAAATAAATCAGAAATCTCCATCTGCACCTCTTTCTTCCAACTACAGCTCTTGGGTTTTTAAAAATTGTTATTATTAAACTTACAGGGATTTTTATATACAGTTGAGACATACAGCTGCAACTAGTGCATGTAATGTAAAGATTGAAAGGCTCTCACTGCTCAAAGAGGAAATGACACTTAAAGGGAACAAACCTGATCACTCTCCTCCTATTATACAATCTTATGGCCCTATCCTTGATATCCTGTACTTCTATAAAATTTCCATACTAATCTGCTAAGGTATTCATTCATGTGACTGACTATTAATCATGAATTTGTAATTGTTCAGTTTACATAAGAACATGAACACAGGCTGTAAATCGTCCTTGTTAAAAACAATTTGTTGCTTAAATGTTATTTTTAACAAAAAGCCTCCTTATTTTAACCAATGTCTCCTCTCAAACCGCAGGAAAAGAACACCACTATCAGGCAGCAGTTGGCTGTCCCCTGAAGGCCTGTGTGGATCAGCAAGTTAAAAGATGGAAATACTTTAGCTGAGCACAAAAGCATCAATGAAAGCAAAAAAACCCCACCAACTCTTCAAAGTAATACCACTGCAGTAAAAATTGTATTCTCACTGTTAAAATTCTCCTAGCTTCTGCTCTCCTAACATTGCCACATTCAGAAGTACTGAACTTCCTTTCACGTGAAATCCAGCTCAAGATTGAGCACAGAAAGCTCACACCCAAAGCACTGAAGCCCCCTGATTTACCTTTTGCTCTCCTCCACTGCTTTGTCCAAGTGCTTGAAGATATCTTGGAATAAAATGCAGCTGGAGCGACTGTTGATGTCATAGCCATATCCTCTCTTCCAGTATTGCTTCAGGTCATTCAGGTATTCCAGCACCTAAAGTCAGAGCTCACAGGTTTTTATTACTGCACCAAGGGAAAACAAAAAGCTCACAGCCTAAAGCAATGACACAAAAACAATCCCAAACATCAGGGCTCCAGTTGAAATCACTCCAGCATAAAACCAGACAACAAATCAGACCAAAGAGCGACCAAATTTAGGGTGCTGCACATCACAAGACAACCACTAATTCACTGCTTTTCTAGCACTTCTGATTTTGCTTTTGGCTCATCACTATTCTCATAGAATCCATCCCACACCTTTAGCCCAGCTTGTCTGTTTCTATGTTCCAGAGATGTGCACACATCTCAAGTAGACAGAACTGTGCCTTGGAATTATTCAAGAGCACACAGTGCTCTCCTCGTTCTCTATTCCTTTCCTGACAATTCCTGCCATCAAAGTCATTTCCCCACCTCCCTGCTGAATTATTTATAACTAGACTGAACAGGGCAGTTCTTAGCAGATGAATCTGAACCTGATCCTGTTAGACAGGAGATCACTTATTCCTAACTGCCCACCCTTCAGGCAAACACCTACCCATGCAAAGGTCCCCTCTTTTCCCAGGGGCGCAAATTTCCTTAAGAGCCTTGGGGGAGCCTTACTGAACATCAAAAGTTACATCAAACGATTTTGAAAGAAGAGGAACAAACATTTGTCTCATTTATCTGGGTTCTGTCAACAGGCATTTATTTGGTTTGGAGAGCTGATAGTCCCCAAAACCAAAGCGAGTTTTAGTGGTCCTGGAAGACCTCATTTGAGGTACCCTGGAGTGAATTTTATCACATGATTCTATCATGTGAAAAACACACATTATATAGTGGTTTGGGATGGAAGGCCATTTAAGATCACCTCATTCCAAACCCCCTGCCCCAGGCAAGGACACTTTCCACTGGAGCAGGCTGCTCCAAGTCTCACATACCTTGGCATCTTCTTCACTGAAGAGTGAACACCACGGGGAGGTCACATTTTTTATGGCCAGCTCATATGAGCAGGTGAGAAAAGCCACTTGAACAAGATCTGCAATAAATCCAACAAACAAGAGATAAATCACTGCTACACAAGTAGCAACTTCCTCTCCTCAGTTTACCTCTAAAGTGAATTGCAATTACCGTTTGGCAATGCAAACAACAAAATCCAACTAATATTTGGCAGGACAAAGACCAAGCACCAAAAATACACAGTTTAACAGTATTATTGTGCAAAATCCAGATTTTGGAATGCAAGCTCTTCACATTACACCATTACAAGCGGAAAACAAGAGAATTTCACATTAAATACTGTCCATCTGCTGATGTGTAACTGGTGTCAGCTGCTGGTGTGGCCACACAGGTCAGAAGAGTCCACAGAGGGAAGATGTGAGGTCTTGGACAACTCCCTCTTGACATCAGCAGTTGTGTACAAGCAACACCAAGCTGAACTTTGTTTCCAGCACGTCCCTGATGCTGTAATCCCAACAGCAACACTTATTTTGGGGGGCTTTTCTCACCACTTGACTGCACAAGGAAGCCCAGCACTTCTGTTCTGGAGCAGGTGAGTTCACACACCTGCTTTTCCTCAGGTCATTTATGTGCTTGAGTTGTAACGGGTTTCACAAAAGCAAAATTAAAAGAAAAACACTCAAATCCCTCCAAAGCCAGGTAAAGCTGATTTCATCTACAGGAAAGATGTTTTCAAGCATCTTTTTCTTCTGACCACTATCTAACAATCAGTCATTACTAGAACACCAACACAGACTTACAGTCTCATGCACTTAATTGGAGACTGCGTCTCCAAGTCACTGCCACTTTAAATTACCTACTCTGCATAAATACATGTTTTGGAAGTCGTCCTTGGCCAGCCTTGGAGCCGAAGCCACCTCTAATAGGAATGCCTTACCTGCATTTAGCTCCTCCACTGGCAAACACAAGGCACTGGCCACCTTCTCCCTGACCTTCTTCATCTCAGGCCCCTCTTTGAAGGCGTTCACCTGGCACATGGCCGCGTCATTCTCCTCCACCAGGGCTACAAACTTGGCGCAGTGATCAAAGAACCGCATCAGAGAGTCGTTAACTTCAACCTCCACCTCTGAAAGCAAACGCGGGCATCAGAGGGAGCACCAGCACGACACTCTCCAAGGGACAGGCTGCCCACCACAGCCATGTCCCCACAGAGGGGACGAAGGGCCCCCCTCCACCTGGGCATTGGGGATGTGAGACTGGTCTTGTGGCTTCCCTCAACTACAGGGAAGGCAGGGGACATCCCCAATGCCGCTAGGAGCATTGGGGGCTTCCTCAGGCTGGGATTCTTCCAGACACCCAGGAAGGCATCAGGAGTCCCCCAGCCCCTCAGGGTGCTCCCTCAGGGTTGGATTGAGGCTCCCCCAGCACACAGGGAAAGCACAGGGCTCCCTCGGGAGAGGGATGGAACTTCTGCAGGGAGGGTGTGAGGCAACCCAATCCCCTTTGGGAGAGCCGGGAACCCCAGGGGCTGCCCCAGTCCCTCAGGGAGCACACAGGAATGATTCATTCAGGGCATGGGTCTCCCTCACCCCCTCAGGGAGCAGGCCACCAGAGAGCACCTGGTGCGCCCTCAGGGAAGGCACGGGAGCCCCCCATCCCCTGGGGAGAGCTGGGAATCCCTCAGCCCTTCAGGAAAAGCCAAGGACTCCCAAGGGAAGGAGGTGCGTGTCGCTCACTCACCGTCGCCGCCGAAGTCGAGGGTGGGCCCGAGCCCGCGGCGGAAAGCCGCCCCGCTCTGCAGGCAGCGGTGCTTGGAGCTGCTGGCCAGCGCCAGGCGGCGGCGGGCGGCGAAGAGAGCGGGGAAGCGGGCGGCCATGCGCCGGGCCAGCTGCTCCATGTCGCGCCGGCCCTGCGGCGCCAGCCGCCCGTCCAGGCTCTCCTCGTACCACATGGGCCAGTCAGCCAGGGCGGCGGCGGCGGGGCAGGCGGCGGCTCCCGCGGCCCGGCGGAGCAGCCGGGCGTGCAGCTCGCCCAGCCGGCGGACCTGCCCGGCCGTGGGGTACCGGGTGCCGTGCCGGAGCACGGCGCGGAGCTGCAGCGGAGTGCAGGAGGCAGGCAGCGACCCGCCCGCCCCAGGACCCAGCGACAGCGGGTCGCTCACCAGGTGCGGGTTCACCTCCTCGTAGCGGGACTTGGTGCCGAAGTAGGCGCTCAGCCCCGCGCTCGCCGGCGGTAGGACGAGGAGCAGTAGCAGCAGACCGGCTTCCCGGCGAGGCGCCATGGCTGCAACTGCGCGGCTGCCGCAGGAAGAGGCGGAGCGGAGCCGCCTCTTCACGGCTTCAGCAGCCCCAGGGACCGCCCCAGCCCCGCTCCGCCCGTCCCCTCACGGCTCCGCCCGCCCCCTCACAAGTTCGTCCGCCCATTCGCGGCTTCAGTTGCCTCAACGCTGCTCCTCATGGCTTTTCATAGCATCATCTGCTCCATGACAGCTTCACCCGGCTCCTCTCGGCTTCACGCGTTCCCTCACGGCTTCGTGCGCCCCAGCCCGGGACACTCGTACCCGGGCGGGGCGGAGGCGGGAGCCCTGAGGGGAGCCATGAGCCGTCTGACCTATTTTTGCATCTGCTTTGCCTCTATGGAGCCTCACTGACTTCACGGAGCTCAGTAAAATCAAAAAAGTTGATACGCAGTCAGACACGAGGGGAATGGTTTAATTCCTCTGTGCAGGCAAAACAACTGGATCGACTGCAGTAGGGAAACAGAGACAAGGTACGTTGTCTTTCTCTGTGTATAAAAGTCAGAGCAAACCCCACGAAGCAGATGGGCTCAGGACAACCTAACCTTCTTCTTAGTGGTCGTTGTCCAAGATGTGCTAGTTCTGAAAAACTTAAAATTGCTCCTCTTTCTTCTCTGCAGCTGTGCAATGTATTATCAACTCTAAGGTTTACTATTACCAAAAATGCCCCTTGTTCGACTGGTAACGGAATGTGCTGCTGTCCCTTGGAGTCCTGTTTTAGAGAATCTATCTGTTGATGTAAAGCAACAGCAGAAACTTGCTAACAAATCCCTACCATGTTTTATGCATCAAATTAGTCTAATTAGCATTTAAATTAGCTAAATATTAAGACCACTTCAGTCAAAACCCTGGGCCTAGGCTGTACTGGGAGTGGGGCAAGGGAGGATGGGGAAGTAAACTTTAAAGCTCATCTCTTTCTCAGAGCTCTGCAGAAACTTCAGATATGATGTGAATATCTCCATCATTAGAGAAGCTCTGGCATATAGAGATTTTTTAAAAGTTAGCAAAATCTCTTCTTTGTTGCTTCTTCATGGCAGAAATTCATCCCAAACCAGGAACGCTGCTGGGGACTGCAGCTTCCCTCAGAATTCACTTTGTCCTCCAACATGGGCATCCAAAACCAAGAAGGATCTTTGACAGGTATTTTTGGCTCTTTTTTTTTTCTAAGAAACAGCTGGATGGCACTCAAAGTAAAGTAGTGATGCTGTAAGGGGATTGTAGGTGGCTGCTGCAGAGGTTGGCAGCATGAGGCACATGGGTTTTCCAAAGAATCACAGAATCTCTTGAGTTGGAAGGAACACACTTAGATCACTGCAGAATCCCAGAGTCATTGAGGTGAGAAAAGTGTTCCCAGCCCATGGAGTCCCAGCTGTGCCCAGTGCCCACCTTGTCCCCAGCCCAGAGCACTGAGTGCCACCTCCAGCCCTTCCTGGGACACCTCCAGGGATGGGCACTCCAAAGCTCCCTGGGCAGCCCCTGCCAAGGCCCGAGCACCCTTTCCATGCAGAAATTCCTGCTGCTGTCCAAGCTGAGCCTCCCCTGGCCCAGCTTGAGGCCGTTTCCCCTTGTCCTGTCCCTGTTCCCTGGCAGCAGACCCTGATGCCCCCCGGGCTGCACCCTCCTGTCAGGCAGCTATGGCATTATAAAGACACCCTTGAGTCTCCTCACAGGAGTCCAACTCCTTTTAACTTGGATTTTTTTTTTCCCCAGCAAGAGCAGGTAGAAATAAGCAGCTGTGTAGAAACAAGTGGGAGCATGAAGTTTGTAGCTAGGGATGCTTCTAGCCACTAGTAGTGGTTATAAACACAGGATCCCAGGCTGGCTGAGGCTGAAGGGAGCTCAAAGGGCACCTGGTGTCACCTCCGTGCTCTAGCAGGGCCATGGCAGAGCCCAGGGCACAGCATTGTGTGCAGCCAGCTCTGCAGCAGCCCCAGGGAGGAGAGCCCAGAGGCTCTGTGCACAATCTGCTCGGGGCTGGCACTGCCCAGGGAAGAAGTTGTGCCTCCTGGGCAGGGCAATGGCTGGGCTCAGGCCCTGCCCGTGGCTCTGGTGCCATTGCTGGGACCTGGAGCAGAGCCTGGGCCCTGCAGACACTCAATCACATCCTGCTGGCACTGCTGGCAGCATGGAATGATGGCATTGTAATGACCTATCCAGAAAAGCTTAGAGAGGCTTAGAAAAGCAAAGAATAAAAAGAGGCATCCTGTGGAAAAGCCTGAGCAGCACAGTGGTGACACATCAGGTTATAAAACAGTTTGGGCAAAAGCATAAGCAAAACATCCCCATGCTGATTATGCCCATTTTCAGCTAAACCCTCACTATTGAATAGATACCAGCTTGTAGCTAAGGAAATAGAGTTATCTGAGCTTTTGGCCCACAGCACATCCTGGGGTGACTTGTGTTTTATTCAGTCAGACTTTACTCCCTGCCTGCATATTCAGGCTATTGCTTCTGCTTCTGAGAATTTTCAGTGAATAAATAAATTTTCATGATCTATTTAGTCCACTAGGGAAATTCTGTTGGAAAGTGTGTACCTCACCTGTCTCCCACCTCCTCAATATCCCAAAGAAAGTGTTAATGCAAGAGTGTGCTAAGGCTCAAACAGTGTAAGGAAAGCCTGTAATAGTGAAAGAGAAAGGGAAAAGAAAACATGGGAATAAGTAAGTGGTTTAAAGCTTGTGGGCAAAGTTATGGGCTCTCTGTTAGAGCAGGGCAGTGCGACTCAGCTGTCTCCCAGTGACTCTGTGCAGGGCTGTTTGGCCCCTTTCCTCTTCCTCATTTAGTTTATATTAGACATGTCTACCACAAATCACTTCTAGCATATCATCTTTTATAACAAAACCAGCATGAGACTACATACAGTGTTGCTTTGAAACCTATTGAGGGTATTTTATAAATACCAAGAAAAATACCCATTCCATCTTCTACTTAATTATTCATTGTAAGGAATCCGTAGTTGGTTTTAGTAGGAAAAGGATTTTGCATATTACATATAATATTTTGCACAGCCTATGAGCTGCTGTGTGTGAGGGAGAAAAAGAGAACTCAAAGAGTTTTCTGTTAGAGACTGTAAATGTGAAGTTAAAAGGTAATTAAATAAAAACTGGTTTGTGATCCCAGTTTCCATTCCAGAAGGGGATTTCTGTGGTCTGAGTTGTCGAGCACAGACAGTTACTCCTGATGGAATCCCTTCCTTGCTCCCCTCACGTCACATTAAATCATCACATCCTATTGTATCCCATGAAATTGTTCAGATATGTATTTTGAATGGTTTAACAGGATATTTTCTATTAGGGCATGGAAAAACCTTATCAATAAGATATCATTCTATGAGGAGTCACAACACCTGTAGTTCATATCCCAAAACTCTGGACAAAGCATTTATGCAACAGCCACATTGCCATTTTCACCCTCCATGAGTATTGTGATGTTCTTTTTTTGGTCCTTGTGTCTTCTTTATATCTAAGTTGGAGGCCAAAACAATTTACAAACTTGCCTGTTCCAAATGCAACATTATCAGATTGTTGTCTCTTCTGTTTTCTTTTATTGTTTTTTTCTTTTTCTTTCCATCTTCAGTTCTGGTGATGTTAAAGGTGGTTAGTTCATGAGTCACATTTCCACAGCAGCATTTTTTTGTTCTCTTGCAGTGCAATCAAATAGTCCTGTCCTGAATAATTTCCTTGTTTCTCCTTCAGCTATGGATTTTCTGTAGAGGCGAATCCATTTCCAAACCAAGCTCTATTCAAAATGCAAGTGAGAAAGGTAATGTACCAACCTCTTCTGAAAACACCTTTTTCTTTGTATAAACTTTCCTGCTCCTCACTGCTTTGGTGGCCTGTAATTGCCATTAATGGAAGTGTATTTCTTTAGCAGTGAAAGGGCAGAGAATCCAAACCTTCCTGTGTCCCTAGCTGAGTGTATGCCTATAGGTACCTGGTTTGTGGGAATTGGAAGTGGGGCTGCAGCTGAGCCTCATCCCCAATGGGCTACAGCTCTGAGAAGCAAGTGGATGCTATTAAATGCAATGAGACCTGGAGTGCTGAAATGTACTGACCTATCACCAAAGGGAACAAGGGGCACACAGGTGCAATGTAGGAACCATGAGAGGCATAAGAGGCTGGGCTAAAGAGCAGAGAGTGCAGATGCTTGCAGCCTTCCGAAGAAGAATGATGTTATTCTGTCTGAGTAGATACCTACAGCCTTCAGATGTGGTATGGCATTATTCTGCTTGTGTGAATGCTTAGAGCTTTCTGAAATGATATGATGGTATTGTGTATTGTGGCTGTCTCAACAATGACCTGTGCTGTGGCACATGCTGCAACATATGCCATTAGCTGGTCTTTCCAGGAATGAAGAAAATGCTCCCATTGCCAGTGTGAGCATTGGGGTAATTCCCATAGTACAGAACTCACTGCCTGCACCTGTACAGGTGAGGCATGGTTTCAGCTCTCTGTGTAATGCTTTTAAACCCAAAGATATTAATTACATGGTCCAGGGAGGAAAGGTGTCAGCCCCTAATTCTATGCTCTGCTTTCCTTCTCATGCAGCCTCATTTCTTCTCTGTCAAGGAACAGATTTCTAAACAAGAATCTCTTCCTGCTCGCTCACAGCCATTCCTTATTATCTGATGAGCAGCCATGATTTTAGGAGAGGAAATAATCATAGAATCACAGAATGATTTGGGTTGGAAGGGACCTTTAAGATCGTCCAGTTCCAAACCCCTGCTACAGGCAGGGACACCTTCCACTATCCCAGGCTGCTCCAAGCCCTGAAGTCCAGCCTGGCCTTGGACACTTCCAGGGATCCAGGGGCAGCCACAGCTGCTCTGGGCATCCTGTGCCAGGGCCTCAGCACCTTCCCAGGGAACAATTCCTGCCCAATATCCCATCCATCCCTTGTACAAAGTCTCTCTCCATCTTCCTTGTCAGCTCCTTCAGGCACTGGAAGGCCACAATTTGGTCACCCCAGAGCTTCTCCTCTCCAGGCTGAACAATGCCAGCTGTCCCAGCCTTTCCTCCCAGCAGAGCTGCTCCATCCCTCTGATCCCCCTGGTGCCTCCCCTGGGCTCTCTCCAGCAGCTCCAGGTCCCTCCTGTGCTGGCCCCAGGGCTGTCCCAGCTCTGCAGGTGGGCTCTCACCTGAGCACAGGGGCAGAATCCCCCCCTCCCCTGCTGCCCACGCTGGGGCTCAGCCCAGGGCACAGGGGGGTTCTGGGTCCCAGCTCTCACCCCCAGCACCTCCAGCTTCTTCTCCAGGGCTGCTCCATCTCCTCATCCCCTGGATTGATCCTGGGAGTTGTCCTGACCCGGGTGCAACACCAGTACTTGTTGTTAGTTGTTGTCAGCCTTTGAGCCTCACAGAGCTGAGGTGGCAGGGAAGTCAGACACATGGGAGTGCTGCTGTGGGGACACCCTGGGTGTCACCTCCCCACCAAGGTCTGCATTAACTCAGGTGGCCCGAAGCTGAAAGTCCTCAATTCATTTGGATTTAGTTATTCTCCCTAAACAAGTGAATCCCAACATGGGGGCAGAAAGCGAAGCCATCCCAAGGCACTGCATCCTCCAGACACCCCAACTTTGTCATTCTCAAGCGGATGAGCCCAGCAGACACGGAACAGGCTGGCAGTGGCTCTGCTCAGCCAAGGCACACACAGCAGCCCAGGTGAGCAGATCTCTGTGAGTGGCCTGTCCTGGCCCTGGGCACGAGGAGTGGGGCCAGGCAGAGATAAGCTGACGGGTGCCTGATCTAGCCTAGAGAGAGGCAGGAAGGTGAAGGGGTGTGGTGGAGACTTAGAGGGGGTGGAGGGTGCGGGCTTGGAGCAACTCAGCCTGCTTTTGGGTCACATCTTCACACTGGGAGGTGATGTGGCAGCATGTTACCTCTGGGAGTTCCTTGTGCACCTTGCCTCCCACGAAAAGGGTGTTCCTCTTCCCCTGAACTTCCCTGGCTCACATGCAGCAGCTGGTACTTGTGCTGAGCAGTCAATGCTCTGTTGTTACTACTGCTGGGTGGGATGGAAGCATCCAGAAACCCGGGCTCTTGATTCTCTGTCAGTTGGCATCACATCTCAGCTCACCAGTGCAAAGCCATGTCAGCAGAGTGATGCTTGATTTGGGGGACACACTTTTGTACCCTGAGTGGCAAACCTCTTTAATCTGCTAGGTCCCTGCTGCTGCTTTTGAGCTGTGGGCTCTCTAGAGGCACTTTCTGCTCTTCTGGGCAGTCCTTTGTCTTCTGTTTGTGTGAGTAGGGAGCAGTTTATTCTCACAAGGAAACCACTGAGTTTTTTCCATAGCTGATGCCACATTTTGGTTAGCAATGAGAGAACTGGAAAAGGAATGACACATATAATTACTGCTTTCTGCAGAAAGGGCTGAATTCAGATCTCATTCATGCTGCCGTAATGAAGAGACAGTGCTCCACATGCTCTCCCCTCTGGCGTGGCACCATTTAAATGTGTGTGACACAGCCTGTCCTCCCAGAAAACACAGAAACCTCTGGAGATCCTAAGTGGTTTGACCTCTTTGCAAGCAGAGTTTCTGGTCTTGCAGTGTGGCTTCACCCTGTGTGGGAAATGTTGCCAGCGTGGCCACCCCATAATTATGTGGTTGCCTTTCTGGAACATGGCAGGCCCTTCCAGTTCTGGAGCAGCATGACCCCATGCAGCAAAACAGTCAGGCTGTGGAATGGCTTGGAGATTCAAAAACCCAGAGATAAATTCAGAAAGCCTCAAAACCCAGCCAAACTGGCTTTTCCAAGGGTAAAAGTAAATTTAAATGAGTTTCTTTTTCACATAAGTAAGAGGTGGACAGAAACTCTGGACCTGTGCTCTGTATATGGAAAGGTAAATGTCTTGGTTGTATTTTCACCAAAATACAGGCACAAAGAAAGCTCAAAGATTCTAGCATGCTAAAGGCAAGGGACTATTCAGAATAGACAGTCATGTAAGAACTGAATAGGACAAGGGGAAATGGCTTCAAGCTGTGCCAGGGGAGGCTCAGCTTGGACAGCAGCAGGAATTTCTGCATGGAAAGGGTGCTCAGGCCTTGGCAGGGGCTGCCCAGGGAGCTTTGGAGTGGCCATCCCTGGAGGTGTCCCAGGAAGGGCTGGAGGTGGCACTCAGTGCTCTGGGCTGGGGACAAGGTGGGCACTGGGCACAGCTGGGACTCCATGGGCTGGGAGGGATTTTCCAGCCTCAGGGATCCTGGGATTCTATGAACCAGCAAGAGCAATTAATTAATTAATTAATCCAGTACCATTCTTTTTAGTTTGGTTCTGTCAGACAGGGTTTGGGCTTGGATGACCCAAAGAAGACCATGGTAAGGAAGTTTGCTGACAGCACAAAGTTGGACAGTGCCCCAGTACAGAGGATAAGTCAGAGATAGGATGAAGTGTAACAGTGAGAAATTCTTGCAGCAAGCAAGGATTTCTGCTGCAAACTCCAAAGCTCAGTAGGACAAAGGAAGAGAAAGGCTTGAACAGACCAGCAGATCTCCAGGCAGCTGGCAGCCCTCAGTGTGGCACAGCCACCTAACGGCAAACAGGAGTTCGAGGCAGGTCCGAAGTGACATTATCAGGACACAGGGAGAGATTAACACTCCCCACTGTGGGTGGCCACAGCCACCCACGGGCAGAGCTGCAGGGAAGCACTGCTGGGTGGTGCACAGCCTCTGAGAGGGCACTCAGGAGGCTGCACAGCAGACATGAGTGAACATGGATGGGACATCAGGAGGATTCTCATCTGGAAAGGGGTGCTTTGGGAGCAGCCTTCCAGCAGTAAATGACCCAGCTGACCTCAGATGAATTCAGCAATCTCGGTGAGAGGAAGGAGGTGCTTGGTGAGATGGGATGTTTCCATCCTGTTCCCCATTCTTCTACTCTGCTTCCAACCAGAGGTTCCAGCCTGCAGCACTCTTTTATAAGCCAGCTCTTACCCAAGACAAAAGGGATGTTATAGTAACAACAACAGCATGACTTCCCCTGACCAGTGCCATCCATCCCCGCAGGAAAACAGGAGCGGAAAAGCTCTGAAAGAGCTTCAGAAAAATTCAGTGTCAGGAGTTGGCATAAAACAAATCCAGCTGTATCACGCTGCATTCAAAGCCACATCTTATTAAATCATTCAGGATAAAGGACTGGAAACAGGGGCAGTTTGCCAAGTTATTCAGCAGATGTACAGTCACGGCTGGTCAGCAGCTTTCTAAAATTACCACTGTCATCTAAGACAGATTTTCTTCATGACCAAGGCAGGTTTTTAATAGATTCAGGAAACAAAATGTTGTCGGGGAATATTTCTCCTAATCCTAAGGCAGTAAATTATCCTTGTGATACTGCTTTTCAATTCCTTCTAAGTTTTCTATTCCTGTTCAGAATTTTTATTTTCTTTTAAAAAATGCTGATCACCTGAGTAAAGGCCATGTTAACTTCTATCTGCCAATGGTTATAAAAGGCTGGTTTATAGGGACTTATTTCAAGAAGTTTGGAGGCAATTTAAGTACAGTTTAAATTTTTTTTCTGATCTGGATGAATTAACTTCTGTCACTTTATTTTTTCGGCAGGAAGAAACAACTCACTGCTGCTCACTTTGCTTCTCTGCCTGCTCTTCACTGCCCTGTTTTATGCAGTTTAGCTTTTATCTCCCCTAGACTTGAGAGGTGGTGAGGCATTAGGAAACCAAGGAAATTATTGTATATGCCAATACACTCTTACAAGAGGAGAAGCAAACAGTGAGAGTGAACTCCCAGTCCCTTCAGTGTTAGAATGAGGGCAGGTGTTTGTTCTCTCCTCCCCAATATCTGCAGCCATGCCAAAGGTACTTCATGGTTATGGAAGCAAGAGCAGTCCATACCAGTTGTCATACAATCATAGAATCAGAGAATCCCAGGATCCCTGAGGCTGGAAAATCCCTCCCAGCCCATGGAGTCCCAGCTGTGCCCAGTGCCCACCTTGTCCCCAGCCAAGAGCACTGAGTGCCACCTCCAGCCCTTCCTGGGACACCTCCAGGGACGGGGCCTCCAAAGCTCCCTGGGCAGCCCCTGCCAAGGCCTGAGCACCCTTTCCATGCAGAAATTCCTGCTGCTGTCCAAGCTGAGCCTCCCCTGGCCCAGCTTGAGGCCGTTTCCCCTTGTCCTGTCCCTGTTCCCTGGCAGCAGAGCCCGACCCCCCCTGGCTGTCCGCTCCTGTCAGGAGTTGTGCAGAGCCACAAGGTCCCCCCTGAGCCTCCTTTTCTCCAGGCTGAGCCCCTTTCCCAGCTCCCTCAGGAGCTCCTGAGGCTCCAGCCCCTTCCCCAGCTCCGTTCCCTGCCCTGGACATGCTCCAGCCCCTCCAGGGCTCTCTGGCCGAGAGGGCCCAGAACTGGACACAGCCCTCGAGGTCCCTCAGCAGGGCCAGCCCAGGGGACAGGCCCTGCCCTGGGTCTGTGGCCACCCCATGGCTGGCACAGCCCAGAGGCCGTTGGCCTCGTGCCCCCCTGGGCACCCCTGGGCTCCTGTCCAGCCCTGGCCCAGCACCCCCAGGGCCTTTCCCTGTGGGCCCTTTCCAGCCCCTCTGCCCAGCCTGGAGCTGCAGGGCCTGGGGTGAGCCCAGGGCAGGACCCGGCACTTGGCCTTGCTGAGCCTCAGCCCATGGATCCAGCCTGTCCTGATCCCTCTGCAGAGCCTCTGCCCTCCAGCACAGCCACACTCCCAGACAGCCTGATGCTGTGTGTGAAGTTACTGAGGGCACCCTTGGTAACTCTCACACTGAAATCTGTTCACTGCTCTCACACTTTGGTTTTGGCTCTTACATATGGAGCAGTTTTTATGTTGCCCAGGCAGTATGGTTTGCAAACAAAACATATCATCCATTTATGCTTTTGGAAAGGTTTTGCCCCACCCAAAGCCAGGCTGAGGCTGGTGGCAAACAGAGCTTTGCAGAGGAAATATGTTGTTGTGCTCCCAGCTCTGCCTAGGGCTCAGCTGATGCTGTGCTTCAGAGCATAGATTCCAATAATGGGAATGAAGCAGCACTCAGTCATCAGGCTCTTTCTTTTAGCACTGTTAGCAGTTACACCACAAAAGGCAAATGAACAGAAAGAGGCATTCAGCTGGGGCTAGCTGAGTCTTAGTCTTTTGTCTGGGAAATCCTTACCATCCCCATTGAGGACTGGAGTAACAAATTAAAAACTTTTGTCTGCTTGCCCCTCCAAATCAGCGCGTCAGTAACACTGTGGGCATGGATAAAGGAAAAGGGAGTTGTGGGCTGTCTTTGCCATTCATTAAGGTAAAGTCATTTACTCTACTTTGCACAAGGTTGAAAAGGGCTACCCAGTGCAACAGTGCTTGGGGCATGGATCTGGAAACAGCAGGAGTGGAGCAATGGTGCTGCCATGTCCTGCTTTGGGAATGACTTTGAGTCCCGTGCTGAAAGCAGAAAGCTATGAAAAACATCTTATTTTCTTTATGTGTGCATGGAGAATCCACTCAAACAATGAATGGGATGTTTTACCCCTCTTCAGGATCCTTGGTGTTTGCAGGTCTTTAGTTACAGAGTGGTCAAAGCCAAACCTTTCTTGGTAGCGACAGGGATGGACCGATGGCCCCTGACCCCCAGACTGCAGCTGGGGGCTTCAGGGTGGGTGTGGGCTACCACATCTTCCATTGAATCACACAATCACAGAATCATTATGGTTGGAAAAGGCCTCCAAGGTCTCCAACCTTTGATGGAACACCACCATTCCCACTAAGCCAGCAGCCCCAGGACAGACACTGGGAGGGTTTAGGAACCTCCTTGAAACAGTCCATGAGTGAGGGACCAGTGCAACACTGAATGAATGGAA
This sequence comes from Irena cyanogastra, assembly GCA_013397155.1. Lineage (NCBI taxonomy): Eukaryota > Metazoa > Chordata > Aves > Passeriformes > Irenidae > Irena > Irena cyanogastra. The sequence continues at coordinate 155,635 of VWZV01003294.1, forward strand.
GAGATGGGAAAGTTTCCTGTGAAGCAAAACTCAAATACTTTCCTTTGAAGGTATTACTCAAATTCCTGTTTGACAGGAAAAATAGTGACCCAGGCAAGTTTTCTGTGTTGTTGTGGCTGAGGAAACAAACCTCTGTGCACAGAAACAAGCTGCATGTGGGAGGTGCTGCCTGATAACATGGTCAAACCCCAGCAGTTTTCTTCTTGCTTTCTGTGGGAGGTTACAGGGGCTGTGGTGGTTTTGTTGAAGGCACTGGTCCATTCATGAGCCATGAACTCAGGCTTTAGAGTTTCACAAGCATCAGGGTCTCTTTTTTTTAATCGCTGTTTTTATGTCTGGGGAAACAGTGCTGTGTAGAATGGAGTTTTTATTTCTCTTGGCTTTCCTGACATCTATCCTGATTGAATGTTGGTTTGTTTCACTCCTGTCAGGATAAAATCTCTTCTTTTTGGCAGATTTCCCATGCTGGAATTCACTTTTGCAGTTGATACGTTAATGGCGCATGGCTGCAAATCGATTTTGTAAAATCTTTTACTTAAAATGCCAGGATAATAATTCACTGTGCTTGTCATTGGATCTCTTTTTGCTTAGGCACTCCCTTCTAGAGCTGTGGATGTGAAATAAGCCTCAGTGAAATTTGGCAGGATGTGAGCTGCAGCATTAGTTGTACAAGGTGTTGGTACCCAAACCCATCATTTGGGAAGTTTCAGTGCCTCTCCTCCATAAGGTGCTGTTACACATGTTCACTACATTAACACAGGCACCTTTGTGGAGAATGTTCTTCAGTAGACCCACAATCCGTGACTGTCGAATAAATTCACTTGTGAACTGATTCTGTGTAAAAAGGGAGTCTTATACCCATTTATCATAATGAAAGGAATTCCTTAAGCACTATGGAAAACAGCCACCTACAATTATCACTCAGTAATTTAAAATGCCAGTTGCTTTCCTTTCTGACACAGAAAATATATGTCTATGCATGCAGTAAAGGTATTTAATGATCATATGCTGTATTAACAGGATAAGAAAATTAATCCCATCCAATATGAAAGTATAAATATCATTAGCTGAACCAAGATGAATGTGATGTTCTTGGTGAGTGAATCTATTTTTGGGAAATCACGGGGTTGCAATAAGATTAAAATAAAAAAGAGGTGACACTTGGCTCTTCTAACTAGCTGTAAAATATTCCCTTTTCCACTAAGAGGTTGCAGGTTGTTCCTTTCATAAAGCCTCTCCATAATTTCAGCCTGAGAAAAACTTCAGGGTTGAAGCAGACCCTGTGACTACAAACCGTGGAGTGACAGGACAAGGGGGGTAGGTGTAGCTCAGCTATGAGGAAGGAATTTTTCCCTGGCAGGGTGGGCAGGCCCTGGCACAGGGTGCCCAGAGCAGCTGTGGCTGCCCCTGGATCCCTGGCAGTGTCCAAGGCCAGGCTGGACACTGCGGCTTGGAGCAGCCTGGGATAGTGGAAGGTGTCCCTGCCCGTGGCTGGGGTGGGATGAGATGAGCTTTAAGGACCTTTCCAACCCAAACCTTTCTGTGATTCTATGTAACCAACGTTGCTTATTTTTGCAGAACAAGTTTACAAAGCAGCTCAGCTTGTGCCACCCTTAACATTTCTCCTGACCTCCAAGACTATTGAAACTTCTCATAAGGTAAAATTAATTTGATTGGACTTAGCCAAAGCTGTTGTTTATCTCATGGAATATTTTAAAAGCCAATCTGTTCCCTCTGTTGGTGTATTTTTACTCTGATTTAAATAGACACAGAACAAAACACTTGTGGTCTGTGTGTTTAATGGGCTGTGTGTTTAAAGATCCTGCCCTGCCTTTTCTGGTCCTACCAAAGCTGCTGATGGCAGCCTGAATATCCTTTTGCAGCTTCTGTTGTCATTATAAATCTTCCTGATAGTGAACAAGGCTGTTCCTCAGAGTTTATTTAACCAGGAGAAATGCTGGTTGCATTTGAAACTATCTCACCATTATGATTTTAATCCCCCAGGTATTTTGCACAAGGAAAACACACTTTGCAAAAGCTTGATCCCACCAGCCAGGGTCAGAGGCTTCTGACTCCTGATGCACATTGGCATTTGGCTGCTGAGGCAGCAGCAGAGTCCGGGAACCCATTCCAGAGCATGTGGTCAGGACAAGGGCTAATTCATTCCCGGGAATAACTTTGAACTGACGCAGAAAGTCAGCACGTCTCCCTGCTCAGGGAAGCCAGCTAATTCTTCCAAGGCCTTATTTTTAGCTGGAGATAACCACGGGCTGTTAAACACCCAGAGAAGCTGCAAGAAGCCCTGTGGCACTGGGAGAGTCCTGCTGCAGCAGTTCTGTGTTCCGTGTGGGCCTCAGCATCAGTGGGTTTGAAAGAAGCCAGAGAAGAACCTTTCTGAGGTAACAGACACCATATATATTTATATATATATATATTACTTTGTTTGCTGCTGCCAAGCAGATCAGGGCAGGAGGCAAACCCACCTATGCTCCCCTTGGCCTGGGGAGAAGGGTTCAGCAAATCAAAGGCAGGACTTGGTCCACTGATGTGTTTGGATACAGTAGGTAGCAGATCTTCAGTGGAGAAAAATGTTCTTTAATCAGTATCTTTTACTTTATCACCATTAACTCTGTCATGCTAATACAGTGTTACTGATTAGAGATTCTGAGCCTCCCTGTAATAGTCCCGAATTACTGTCAGGATAATGAGATTTTCATTTTTTCCATTTCTAAACGTCCTGTTCATGCCATCCAAATCACATCTGCATTCATGTACACACCCAACAGGAATTATTCTCCCTTCCTGCATCAAAAATATCATGCCACACTCAGCTGGAATCAGCTTTCCCCTGGCTTAGTGCTCTGTTCAGGACTATGATTACCAGCTCTGGGTTATTGCTACTGTGTATTTAAACAGGCATTGAAGGACATTTGCAACTCTTGGTGCACAAGGCTGAGCTCCAAGGGCCATGGGATACTGGGTGACACCAGATAAACTATTTGTGCTTATTAATCATGTCTAATAAAACCTCCTTGCACCAAAGGTGCTCCTACAGTGGTGATAATCACACCCAATGATGGTTGAGCATGGAAATCAAATTGCTGCTGCACAAAGAATCGTTTCCAGCCAGGACAGAGGCAACAGACAATGGGAGTGCCACCAGAAAAGTGAGAGCAACAAAGGGAATGATGGCCAGGAGGTCTGACAGTGAGGCCACCATACTGCAGTGGCATTTGATACAGCCCTATGACAATCCCCAGCTCCAAATCTGGCCTTCAGCACAGCCCATCTAACGAGAGGGGTTTCAGCCACTTACAGCTTGTTTTAGGGTGAGGCTGCTGTGTTAACCTGAGCTTTGGGTGACCTCTCACGATGCCATCTCCACGATCTGCACTTTTATCCAAAAAACTCAGGGCAGCCTCTCCCTTTGCTGGCTCCCAGGTCACCTGGAAAAGAGCAGAACAACAGAAGTTTTCAGCCCAGGTAAGCTAAAGTTAAGGTAAAATCTATTTGCAATATCCACTGTTAAGCAATTAAGTGTTCAGCATGACTCTCATTTATTGAATAATTTTATAGATTGATAACTGAGGAGAAAAGGAGAAATCAGAGCAAAACCTTTTCTGCTCTGATTTCTGATGTATTAAACATTAAAAAGATGGGGTTGTTATTAATGACAGGGAAGCCTTCCCTAGCTGTAAGTTACCCTAAAATTGGATCTGAGCTAATACGATTTCAAGGAAACATTCTCTGCTGTGATCTCCGCACAGAGGCCAAACACACGTTACACATCCTCTTTTATGTTCCTCACAATATTAGCCCAATTTGCAGAACAAACACATCCAGCCCTCAGCCCTCGGGCCGTGACCCGTGAATAACACCGCTAATGGGATTGTGCTCCACACAAAACTCCCGCTGGATTTGATGGGAGCCGCTCCACCTCCCGCCTTCTTCCCACAGAGCCTCTGCCATCCTCTGCTCTGAAAGGCACCCGCGGCCCCGGAGAGGGAGGTTTGAGCCCCAGCAATGTCTGAGCCAATGCCGAGTTGCTTTGAGCTGCCATTTGTTTCTTTAGCAGAGGTGGAAATAACATATTTTTACACTTATAAATTGTGTGGCCACGCTGAAGGGGTCCAGGCTCAGCAGGAGTGAGGAGGTTTGTATCGTTCTGAGTTTTCTGTGGCTTATGCTGCTTTGCAATCCCACTCAAGTACTCTAGCTCCACTTGGACTTGGGTGTTAAACCTTCAAGTTACCAACATTTGCCATCAAAATGAGAACCTTATCATCAGTTTCTCCCCTTGTTTCCTTTCTTCCTAAAAGCAGCGCCAGATTTTTGTTTCCAGAGGCTTTTGCTGGGAAAACATTTGATGCTCCTCCTCACATGGAGAATCTGATGCCCTCAAGGTTTATTTGATTCTATATATTTATCAAGCTGGAAAGAGGATATCCACCTGTTTTTTCTGATGTTTCCTTGAAAGGATGAGAGGATCCAGACAGAGATTTATTCTGTTTTAAGCACAGAATCATAGAATACCCAGAGGTGGAAGGGACCCACAGAGATCATCAAGCCCAGCTTCTGACTCTGCACAGACACCCCAAAATAGTCTCACCCTGTGCCTGGGAGGGCTGTCCAAACACTTCTGGAGCTTGGGCAGCCTTGGAGCTGTGCCCATTCCCTGGGGAGCCTGGTCAGTGCCCCAGCACTCTCTGGGGGAAGAACCTTTCCCTAATAACATATCCTTAATTTGCCTCACTTAATGCATGACAGCAGCAGTGTTGGGAAGGGAGCTCTGGAGATCTCCACTCCAGGGCAAGACTACTGCCTCCACTCGATCAGGACAATGAAAATACCATTATTATTATTATTATCATTATTGTTGTTGTTATCATCATCATAATCATCATCAAAAGAAGCTTGATTTATAGTTCCTATGCTAATTTGAGGAATGGAGCTGGCTTGGGGACACAGGGCACAAATCACTAGGCAGCTTTAGGCACTGAGTTCAACATGATAACTGCTAAACCCACTTAGCAGAGGCTCATTCTGACGTTATTCCTGTTATCAGAGCTGCAGTCACTGGGAACAGGAGTTTGTTTTTAAAATACAGATATTTTTCTTCCTTTGGGCTGGCTTCAAAGGCAACTGCTGCCCCTACAGGGAAAACCGAGAAAATCCAGTTTGCGAATGAAACTCGTGCTCTCCTCGGGTGCCAGCACGACAGGAGCACAGAATCTCCAAACCTTCTTTTGGCAATGGCAGCTCCCAAAATCACCTGAGGTGAAGGACAAATAGAGGGTGTGAGATGAAAAAGCCTCCAGGATGGGATCCCGGGACTGAGCAGGAAGAGCAGCTGCTACTGGTGACTGCAACATCTCTGGGCTCAGCAGAAACCACACAGAGCTTCACTGGGAGCCTCCAGGTATCCTTTTACTCCTGCCCCTTGGGCACCATGGAGGTGACATGGAGCTCAGTGGCTGGCACTGAGGGGGGGACAGCCAGGTTTTCCTGGGTCTCCAAAGGAGGTGACTCGAAGATGATCTGGAGGCATCATCTTGTTTGTCGATTTGACATCAGGTTAAGGGGGGGCATTTCCTCCTGTTCTGCACTGGGGAGGCCGTGGCTGGGCACTGGGACCAGTTTGGGGCTCCAAGGCACCTCCAAAGCAAAGTGAGCCTGGGGACACCCTGGCAGGGGTGGGTGGCAGCCAGGGAAAGCAAGGAGAGGCTGTGGGAGCCGGGCTTCCACAGCCAGAGAGGAGGAGGAGGCAAAGGGGGATCCAATGGCCTCTCCTTTTGCTCAGAGACAGCCTGGGGACATTTGGGATGGGCTCTGCTCAGAGGGGCACAGCTGCATCACGGGAAGCCCCAGCCAGCCCCAAGGAAACAATTCTTATTCTTACAAATTCGCTGTTAACCTCAAGAAACCTGCCTCTTCCCAGCCTCTGCCGTGCTATGAGCTCCGCCCTGAGCACTGGCAAAGCCATTCCCTCCTGTTTTCCCAGGATTTCAGCATGTTGCTTGCAGAATAAACCTGCTGGCAAAGTGAATACAGGGAGCATCTCAAGGTAATCTCTCTTGAAAGCCTGGAGCTAATCAGGCTTCCCTGAGTCACTGCAGAGCTACAGCACTGCTAAAATCCCACCCTGGTGCTGCTGATTTCTCAGAGCAAGGCTTTCTTCTCCTAACTCCTGCCTGGAGAGGGAACTGAGTTTTAATGACTCCATAATTAATGCCTTTTGGGCTGCTGGACCTGCCCGAGCACGCAGGCTCTGTCTGCAGGGAGAGGATGCAGCAGTGCCGGCTCCGGTCCAGGCTCAGCTGAGCCCTGCTGCTGTGTCTGGAAAACCCTTTTGGGGATAATCACAGCTCTTCCAAGGAAACAGGCACGCCGAGACATGCAGCACAGCAACCATCCACATCCACTTCAACGTTTATTTATTCACAGTTCATGTTAGGGGGGAAAAAGAAAGCCTTTGGGACGAGCAGCACTGCCATCGTGGGAAAAACCAAAAGGCTGCAGCACGTGAGGTATTGTTTCGGTAGGAATTGCAAAGCAAATCAGATCCCAACTCCTGCCACAGCAGGAACGCAGAGATAATAGCCCCGTGGAGCTGCTGCTGTCCCTGTCACCTCGTACCACTTGCGACTCTCCGACACGGAGAGGGTGGCACCGTGCCCTCCTTGTTGACTCAGCAAGAGGGCTGCAGAGCACCTGCTGGTGTTGAAGGGGGTTGTTAGAAACAGCCTGCTCCATGAGCTGGTGCTGAGGAGCATTGCCTGCCCGGGAACACCTGGCAGGTTTTGACAAGCCTGGTCGGGAGCAGGTACTCGCTCCTTGGGAGAGGAGGCAGCACTGGAGCCAGAGCCGGGGGAGGAAAGGGGGTGAGGGATTTGATGAGTCTGGGAGCTGCCATTCTCAGGAAATACAACACTTTCTGGAAACAGCTTTTTCTCCCTCAGAGGAGAAGCAAACCCCGTTAGCAGCAAGGGAAGGAGGGAAGAGAATAACTCCCCGGGATGCTGGAGAAGCTCGCTCACTGAAGGGGCCAGGAGCAGGATATCTGCAGCGGGACACCTGGAATCATCAGCTCCATCCCGCTCCCAGCCCTACGGCTACTCATCATCTCCAGCCCAATGGGAGTGCAGCTTTTACCCCACAGCTGCTTTCCGTTTTTCGGGATCCTCTGTCACCCTTTCATTATCCCATGGGAAACACCTGCCATGGCGCTAAAGGAAATGCTGTATGGATCCACTGAAGGCACGGAATGGTGCTGCCCTGGGCTGTCCTGTTTCTAGTCCTGAAGCCCAGGGACACGTCCAGTCCCCAGCACCCTGGGGACAGCTGTGCCCAGCCCAGACAGGACACTCCACTTTCCAGAGGGATGTTCTGGCAAGGCACTGACAGCCTGTGCCTCTGGAAAACCCACCAGTCCCATCTGGAGAACTGCTGGCTTGCTTTCCCCTTGGAATTATCTTGTCTTCCTTCTTTTGCCATCTTCCACACTTCATTTTTCTCTCTTCTTCTGTTTAAATGGGGAAATGTATTTTGCCCTCCCTCCGTTAAGAGTTTCTCCTTTAATTCCAATTTTGACGCATTTCCCCCAGACATGTGCTATTTTAATCAGAAGCAATCAGCCATTAAAGCCGGATTAATTAAAGAAATGAGTTTACGTATTTGCCTAATGATTTGAAACAATCTTGCATTTATAATGCTGTTTGTCTGCAACCCATCACTGCTTAATATCCCTGATCAGAGAGGATGACGCCACCTCACCGTTAATCACTGCTTGAATAACAAAGTAGCTGAATCGGAATCTCCTGCATCCTTTGGAAACAGGGATTTTGGTCTCTTTTCCCACTTATACTGCAGCTAACAGCCCTGCCCTGCAGTTCCTTAAAGCCACAGCATGTGGATTCACTGTGCTCTTTGCTCGGCTCCATTCGCCATGTATTTAATTCTGATTTTTTGCTCTGCTGCCTTGTTCTGAACAGCCCTTGCTACCATCAGGGGACAGGGACAAAGCACTGTGGGACTCTACGCATTTGGAGCAACGACCTCTCTGGCTGTTTCTATTTCTAAGGCTTTTAAAAGGATCACAGTCAGTACAAACCCATCAAACATCAGAGTCTGGTGTAAAGACGCTGAATTAATAATGTCATATGGGGTCAAAATGATACCGAAATGACTTCACAAAGACACTGAGCTGATGATGCTGTTTGGTGTAAATGGTGTCATGGACAAAGGCACTAAATAAATGATGCAACCCACAGAAACGATGTCATAAATACCATCAATGAGGAAATGACATCATCAAGTAATAGCATAAATGATGGTACAGGGTTGTTGCTGCCCTCAAAGAAGGACCTATGGTGAATGAGGTAAGATGAAGGTAATTGAAATTTTACTTAACTTAGTTTAATATTAGTTCATTAATAAAGTGTCAGCATGCTAATAGTCAGCATACCTTTCTAAATAAAAATATCTCTTCCATTGGAACATCATCAATTTATGGATTATTGATCAATGCCTAATGATTGCGACCTACTAGCATTTCACTGTTGATCCATTCACATTAATTCTGATTAATCAATTTATTCAAAGCTCCAGCGGAAGAAACCCCCAGATGAGCTCATCCACAGGCAGGGACACCTTCCAGGGCTCCAAGCCCCATCCAACCTGGCCTTGGTGCTGCACACTCTTGGAATCTCCCCCACGCTTGGGGATTGGTTGTAGGCAGGCAGGAAATGCTGTTTTCAGGAGCAGAAGTGGCTCAGCAGGATTAAGCCAGGCAGCAGCCCGGGACAGCTATTCCTAAGCCTCTTGGATGGCCCTTTGTCATTCCCAACAGGGAGGTCAGGCTCCCAGGGAACCAATTTGCACAGGCTTCAAGTTCATATTATCTGCCGGAAAACGCCCATCCTGGGGGAACAACCCCGGAAAAGGGGGATTTATTGTCCGACTGCCCCGAGGGAAGTGTCAACAACATTAATCCTATTAGAGCATTGTGAGATGGGATGGCAAGAAACCATAGTCAGGAAGGAAACAGCGCCTGCTGAAAAGCAGGAACCCCCTTAACCCCCCGTCTTGATGGCATCGCACAAGGGGAGCACATGGAAAGATAAATTGGAATTGAGATTGCCAAGTCCTCCCAAGGTTCCACTGCTCCAAGGGAGATGCACGAGCACCCCCAAAAGCCTTCCCTATTCCTAAACTCTTCCTGGTGCAACCAGACTCATGCAAGCCAGCCTGATCAACCTGGGAAAAACCAGAACAGAGCTGCCAGTATTAGATCTACTCACAAATAAATCCCTCCTCAGGGATGAGAGCATCAAAGCTGTCAGTGTCTGGTGTCCCCAGCACCACTGTCCTGGATTTCTCCAGAACCCTTCTCCAAAGGCATTCTCTTCCATCTGCATTTCCCCTAACTACCCAACAGTTTGCACAGGGTGACAGCTGTTGCCTGCATCCTGAGATCAAACAAAACCTCTCCACTCTTCACTGGCGCTGTTGAAAATCTGTGAGGAGCTCCAGGTCACATCAGACTCTAAACAACTTCCAAGCTGGCTCTAAATTCACATACACAGAGAATTTTCTCTTGGAATGGCTCAACTCCATTTTCAGAAAGTGCAGGATCTGATAGCTCTTTACAGAAGCCCAGGACACCATTGTGTTTCACCTGTCCCAGTGCATAAATTACTATTTATTCAAGCTTAATTCTTAATTTTGCTTGGGTAATGTCTGCAATCACTTGTTGATCGGGATAAGTCACGAGCGTTTTTTTCAGATTTTGTTTTGTTTATGTGCCAAGATCAGCAAAACCTGCCTCTTGCTCAGTGTTACTGAGACACACCGGTACATCCAGTCCCTCTCCTGTGTGTTGTCATCCTCCCATGCCTGGGACAGGGGGAGCTGGATGTGTGGCTCTGCTATCTCCACAATCACCTGGCTGGAAAAACGCCTGAAATACGGGAAAAGTTTTAATCAGACCTTGCAGATCTTCCCACGCTGGGGAACAGCCCTGCAGGGAACCAGGCTCGGCACATGCAGGAACCCCTCTGTGGGCACCAGGAAATTATTTGGACCTTTCGGCATGCAAAAAACCCAGTTTTGTATTAGAAGTCACAATTTGTGAAGCATAAGTTTTGAAATGGGTGTTAGTGCTCGTGGAACAAAATTTGAGCCTCTTTCTGCCTGGAGATGGTGACACCCAGGGGTTGCTCCTAAGCTAAATTGTCCTGTGACTTTATTTTAACTGAGATTTTATTAGTAAGATGACTTGATTAGTAACTGACTTCTCACATCTCCAGAGCTGGCAGAGAACTGGAGCCCAGTGGCCAGTAGAGCTCCTGCAGAGTTGAATAAAGGCAGAGAGCAGAGTTTGTTCCAACACCCTACACTCTGGTTTTGGGGATCTTGAGACAGGACGTGTTCATCCCAGTCCAGGATCATGAGGGAATTCTCCCCAGTATCCCACCTAACCCTGCTCTCTGGCAGTGGGAAGCCATTCCTCCTTGTCCTGGCACTACGTGCTCTTCTAAAAAACCCTTCTCGGTCTTTCTTGTAGGTTTCCTTTAGGTACTGGAAAGCTGCCAGATGGATTTAGGAGGAGAACTCACACCCTGCTACACCTCAGCTGCTCTGAGCAAGCTACACTGATGTCGGAATTTAATATTTTGGGGACACTAAATATGCTCAAAAGGGTTCAGGGTGGCTTCTTTGAGGCCACACCTCCNGATTCTGTAAAACACAGCGAGCAGTGGGCTGGTCCTGCGCGCCCCAGGCTGTGCTGGGCAGGGAAAGCTGTGGATCCCTCCGGGAATGGGGATGCGGCTGGGGATGGGAATGGCAATGGGGACGTTGAGGCGCAGCGCTCCCCGGCAGGGAGGGACGGGCACAAGATGGCGGCCGGGATGACACGGCGGTCACGTGACGCGCGGTGCCCCCGCCCCGCCCGCGGCCGCCGCACGGGACACGGGACACGGGAACGGGGTACTGGAAACGGGACACGG
>VWZV01003294.1:166653-200122 GCA_013397155.1 Irena cyanogastra
GGGGGGCGGGCGGGAGCCGCCGCACCGCCCGGGGACCCGCCCGGCGGCCGCACCCACCCGGCCCGCACCGAGCCGCGGCTCCGCACGGTGAGTGAGCGGCGACCCAGCGGCCTCCGGCTCAGCGCAGGCCCGGGGGTGGCGGCGGGACGGGACACCGGCCGTGACAGCGGGGACGCGGCCGCCGCCGCCCCAGCGGGGACGTGCCGCGGGGGCTTCTGGCTCCTCATCTCGGCAGCGGCCCCCGCAGCCCCGGGGGATGCGAGGAGAGCTCCGGCCCCCGCAGCACCGGAGGCTCCGGGGGGGCTTCGGGCTGCTCGGCTCGGGGGTGTGACAGAGCGTCGGCCCCGCTGCACGGGCGGCTCTGGGCCCCTCGGCCCCCGGGCGCACCGGGGAGGTGCGGTCTGCTCAGCCCCGGGGAGGCTGGCAGCCCCAGCTCGGGCTGCGGCCGTGGGAGCCCACGGGAGCTGTGGGAGCCCCAGCTCGGGCTGCGGCCGTGGGAGCCCACGGGAGCTGTGGGAGCCCCAGCTCGGGCTGCGGCCGTGGGAGCCCACGGGAGCTGTGGGAACCCCAGCTCCGAGCTGCGGCCGTGGGAGCCCACGGGAGCTCGGTGCTCTACCCGGGGAGCTCTGCTTCCCCGGTTCCAGGGGCTGCAGCCCTGGGGTGCCGGGGGAGCTGCGGGACCCCGAGCTCGTGGGGCTGCAGCGGGTCCCGGGGGAGCTCTGGGAGCTCAAGCTCGGGCGGTTGTGGGTGGTACTGGGGGAGCTCTGGATCCCCAGCTCGAGGGGCTGCAGCCCCCTCAGCGCCAGGAGCCAGCTCTGTTCCCCTCCGACTGGCCAGGTCTGTCCCTCCTCCCCAGGGTGTTGGAGTTGCGGGCCTGGTCCTCCCTGCTCCAGCGGCTCTCTGGGGACATCTGGTCCCTCAGCTCAGGTGGGAGTGTGGGGCTGAGCCCGGTCCCCTCAGCCTGGGGGCTCCAGTCCCTCTGCTTGCTGGGATGCGAAGGCACGATGTTCCCTGCTCCAGAGGAAGCTGGAGGCATCTGCTGTGAGCAGGAGCAGATCCATCCCATCCCAGGCCATAGCGGGGATGTTGGGGCTGTGCTGCCTCCCTGGGGCTGAGGTTTGTGGGGTGGCAAGGGGGTGATGGCTCTGTCCCCCTCTTGGGGACAAACGGGCTGGGGGGCAGAACGGGGGTGAAAAGGAGAGACCTCGCCATCACAGGCACCCTGGCAGGAGGGTGTGCTCCCTGTTTGCTCGTGGAATGGCTTTGCTGATTGCCCGGCTGCAGTATTTGGATTTTTCACGGTGTATGAGGCATGGGGCTGTCTTTGTACTGTGTTCCTCCTGGAGGCCCTGTTTTGATCAAGGTTTCTAATTTATTCTGTCTTGTGTGAAAACCTCATTAAAGAGTGCCTCGGTGCCTTCAAGGCACCGTAAATACACGGAGAGAGGACGAGAAGAGAGAGAAAAAGATTATTATTTGCAAAAGATGGGAGCTCTGCCATATCGACATGGTGCTGCAGAAGCTTGCTGATGCAGGCAGCCTCTCCTAGCAGAGCAGCTCCGGGATGTTGATGAACGTCCTCGTGTCACTTTGGCTGATGGTGCAGCCTGGTGTGACAGCAGGATTGGTAGTGATGCCTTCAGACTCCCTTCTCCCAGGTCCACATGGCTGCAAATGCTTTCTTGTTAGCTTTCATGCCCAGCTGTGAAGCAGTGCAAAGCACAGAACCGGTACAAAACACCTGCCTGAAGTAAGTGGGAGCGGTGCTGTGGATCTTGGTGGGTTTGGGCTTGGCTGTGGTTTTTTTTTTGGGGGAGTGGATGTTGAATTGGAGTTGCATTCTGGTTTGTTTTGTGTAGTATTTTGTGGGTGTTAAAATTGCTCCAGCTTTGTGAAGTTGTGTAGAGTTTGGAAAGAGAGGGCTGTCTCCTTGGTTGGTGGCAGACAAAAGATAAAGGCTGCTTTTACAATATGGGTAATAAACCATCTCTAAATCCAGAGAGATTGCTGGGATTTTTCTGAGCTTTTGGGCATGTGGAGCAGAACTAAATTCAGCTCAGATGCCTTTAGACTGTGTTTGTGATCTGTGCAACAAATGGTGATTCCCAAATTATTACGGTTCTTTTTCTTTCCACATTATCAACCTGGGAACAGCGTCTCTCATGTTAATTAGCTTTTAATGGGACACAAATTTAATAAATCCAAGTAGGTGGAGGATTTTCAGGGCTTGGAGGTATTATGGATGTTATTTGACTGCTCAGGGTTAACGGTTAAAAGGCAGTGATTTGTTGTTTTCCATGGATCTCGTTGCTTCTCTGAACACTCATCAAGCTTGAATAGGTGCTACTTTTAATTAGATAATTCTTGAGTTCCCTTGAACTGAATCTGTGCACTGTGGGTGATGGTGGCTTAAAAGTTCTTCCTTCTTCTGGTTGTTGCCTCTCTGCGTCACTCAATATTGGTTAATTGGTGCACTAAATATGGGTGGCCTGGGACTTAGTCAGATTTAAAAGCAATTTCAGCCTGGCCGTAAGGAATGGTTGCAGAATTAAAGGCTTTTTAATTGGGGCAGCAGGACATCCTGTGGAAAAAAAAAATTGCTCAGAAATAACCCAGACCCTTGTTGGGGAAAGGGCCTGTTTGGGTAATAGAATAAATCCATATAGCATCATCAAAAAGTGAAGGATTGCTGCACGCATGCCTGAAGGCTGCTCTTGTTGGATGTGGCACGAGGTGCCTGTTTCCTGGGGTGGTTTGCAGGGACTTGAGTGGGGCAGGAAGGATTTCTAAGGCTGAACAGCCAGGTAGGTCCTGGCTGTTCTTTGCTGCAGTGGAGCAGAGCACCTGAATGCTATTTCAGTCGTGATTCAAGCGCAGCACATCAAACCCAGCTGTACGGGCAGAAACCGCTCTGAAGTAGAGGTGAGCTTAAAATGAGCTCAAAAAACCTGAAGGTTTTTAGAGGTTTCTTGGATCTGATGGTCACGAACTGAGCTCCCATGTACTGGCAGTGCTTTCCAAAGGATTTTTGGTGTCATTGGAGGTTTTTTGGGCCCAGAGTGGGGCAGGAGCCTGCTCGAGGGCTGGTGTTCTGCATGGAATCTCCAGCATTTAGTACAGCTTGAATTCCCAAAGTGTGAGGTGTGCCATCATTAATTTAATTATTAAGTCTTGTCCCCCTCCTTCCCCAAAATGCTGGGGGAAATGCAGAAGGGCAGTGGAGTTGTGAAACCTACTGGCTTTTTGGGATGATTTCATCCCAGTCGTATTTTATTATTTTGAAAATCTGCTTAGCAGAGGCAGTGTTTGATGCAGGTTACTTTGGCTTTTCATGGATCAAAAGAACATCCATCCTAATCAGCTGCCAGGTGTAACTGTGTAGTGGGGCTTGGTGGCAGGTGTCCCTGCCCATGGCAGTGGAGTGGAAAGAGGGAGTCTTTGAGGTGCCTTCCAGCCCAAACCATTCTGGGATTTAAACGTCTCTGAAATATTTGTCAGTATTGTTTCTGGTCTTGTCAAAAGTGGTGTTGTAGTTGAGGGGAGGAAAAACCCCCAAATTCTTGAAAGTAACCCAATGAGCTTTGTTCTGATAGTCCTTGATCAAGAGCTGGAAAGAGAAAACTTAATTTAATTTTGGAGACTGCAACATGTTTCTTAAAGAAATGCAGTTACTGCTGTTGCTAGGCTTTACTATTGACTCATCCAAATCAGGGGAGCAAATCTAGAGTGGGACAGATATCCCGTTGATATTTCCTTCGTGTGCTGCTGCAGTCCTGCTCTGCTCTCCAATTACACATCCATAATCAAGGAAAACCACTAATAAATCCTTATTGGGAAGGCATCTTCCCTAGGTTTTGTCTGTGCTAATTTCCTTAGATTCAAATGCACAACAAAATACATCTCCCTCTGTTTAGAGCCATGACTGTAACACTTTTTTCTCCCTGACTTCCCAGCCTGGTCTGCCTTCTGTCTCCCTGATTTTGAAACTACTTGAAGGTAGCTTTTTCTGTTTCAATGGAATTAAGGCAAAGCATATTGGCAGTTGGGGAAAAAAGAAGGAATCTCTGAAGTCCAGTAGCTTTGGGGTTTTTGTAGTGCAGGAAAACTGGGAGCTTCCTTAGCAATCTGGGTGAGGCACAGGTGTGGTAGCAGAATTCCTCAGGTGGCTTTGCTGGACTGGCTTTTTGGGGTGCTGTGGGTACTGTGAGACTATTAGCTGTGTGGGACAAGGCTTGGGAATTTTATCCCTGCTCTCTGTGTCTGGGGAACAACACAGTGGGGGCTGCCTTGTCTAAGCCTTCATCAGGAAAAGTAGGAAGAAACAGAAGTAAAACCAGGGTAAATCCTGTCTTAAGGACTGAAAGAGCCTTAAAATTGCCCCTTTCTGAACAGGTGGATCTGGAGAGGAGAGCTTTTGCAGCCTTGGCTTAAGAAGGATTTTTCATAGCTGCCATCTCCTCCTGTCCACTGCAGCTTACTCCTTTAATTTCCTTTACTAAAAAAGAGCATTGCAATTGGGATTGTTTTACAATTTCCCTTGCTGGTCCATTAGTGTATTAGCTTAGCTCCGTGTGTGTTGAATGCCACTAAATGTCACTTGCAAATTTAATGTTGGGAGCACTGAGATTTGTGCTAATTGAATTTAAAGTCTTATATTTGAATTTGTTAAAATGGCAGAGTCAGACAATTGAAATGCTTTAATGGGAGAGTGGAGGAGCACTTGCAAATCTGCTCCTAAGGGTGAGTGGATCCAACAGTGCATTTGTGGAGATGGAAGGGGAGACCCTGAGCAGACAGATCAGGGTTTGATGGGGTTTTACTGTCCCTTTGTACATTATAGCCCGGTGACAGCTGGCAAAATCCGCTATGTTGAAAGTCTTAACGCTTCACGTCTGCTCAGGGTCATCGTTGACACCAACTTTACCTTAAATACTTCTGTAAAAATGGTAAAGACTATAGAGCCTTTCAGTTCAATTTAAATTTCTGCTTCTCCAGCCATAGTTTTAGGCACTTCTGGAGAAAGGTTAATTTTGTGGGCTGTTGGTCTTTAAACTCAGTTATCTGTGTCTGTCCTCTGGAGTTTTTATTCAGGACATTAGCAACTTCTGCACCTGTGAGTTTGTTGTTCTGGGAGGAGCTGGGGATTGTTTGTGGTGGTGTTTTTTGTTGTTTTTTTTTTTTTTTTTTTTTTTTTTTTTTTGGGGGGGGNTGTTGTTGTTGTTGTTGTTTTCATTTGTTTTTTTGGAAAACAAAAACTATGGCATTAAACACTTCTTTATTCTTAACTTCAGCCAAATACCCAAGGATTGGATAGACACAGAAAAAGAGACTCTACTGCTGTGCTTTTTGTGAGGTAAAGTGTTAAAGAAACAACCCTCGATTGGAAAAAGTCATAAAGATTGGTCCTTGGCTTTCCAAGTGTGTAAATCTGTGCCTCCCTGGATAGCACAGTGCTTTTAAGAAGTTTGTCTGGAAACACTTCCATTAAATCTCCTGATACCAGGCTTTGACCTCCTGCCACTGAGCTGGCATTTCATACAGGCTCCTGGCATGAGCTCTCCTGCCACTTTCAAGTAAAATCTTATCAGGCATTGAAAAGTTTGACTCTGCAGTCGAGCACTGTGCCAAAGCTGTAAAAGCCCTATTTGTACACAAAATGGATTTTTGCTTGCTAGGAGGGCTGGGGTGCTGCTTCAGTAACTGCAGGAATGGCTTTGAATCAACATAGTAATGAAACAGCTCCATCGAAATCGAGCATCTCCTCCACTCTCAGGTCTGCTCTTTGTCTTCTCCGTGTCCCTGCCTGCAGTTTTACGTAGCCAGGTTATATTGCTCTGGAGAAGTTTGTCAGGGAAGTTAATTTAAAGCTATTTGAAAGGCTTAAAAATGGCTCTGCTGTTAGGATAATGAAAAAGACCTTGAAAGAGCCTTGAGAGCGATTGCTGCTGGAATACCTGCTTGGCCATGTGAGTGGTGAGCTGCTCCCAGAGCCTTCTCCGAGGCAGCACTCCAGGGTGTTCTCCTTCAGTGCTGGCAGCCACAAAAGCTGTGGCTGCCCCATCCTTGGAAGTGTCCAAGGCCAGGATGGACAGAACTTGGAGCAGCCTGGGACAGTGGAAGGTGTCCCTGCCCATGGCAGGGCGTGGAACGAGTTGGGTTTTAAGGTCCCTTCCAACCCAAACCATTCTGGGGTTCTGTGATGCATCAGGGCTCAAACCCCACTTGCCTTAACTGGGAGGGAAATTCCAGCACTTGTGGGTTTGAGCTTTGCCCCTTGCAGGGGGTGCCAGTGGCCTGTGGGATGTTGAGTGTCTGGGAATACATTTTTAGGGAATAAGAAACTAAGCCAGACTTAGAGGAAGGGAGAGGAACACTCATGTTCCAAAGCACTGAAGTTTGGGATGCTCAGCAGAGTCAGTGGGAGGGAGGTGATGTCCAAAGCAGAGCTGTGAACAAGGCAAGAGTGGACAGAAAAGGGTGAGTGCAAGCATGTGAAGATCCCTGTTAAATGACTCGACAGAACATGGTGTTCCCTTTCCCTGGGTGCTTTTGGGATGTCAGGATCCGTATTTCATGGAATCATGGTTTTATGGAGGCTCTCCACCCTGGGAGAAGCTGGCCTTGCCAAAAGCAATACTCAGTAATGGGCTGGGGGTTCTTATCTACTCTCCATGAAACACTGCAAAAACCTTATTTGCCATAATGAGCAATTACCCACAAATTAACAAAACTCTTTGTCAGATATTGCCTTTGTTTTTGTGCCTGTGCAATTTCCTAATTCATTTTTTTCTCCCTTTCAAAACACAAATAGATGAGTTATCAAAGGCCATTTTAAAAACAAAAACAGGGCCCTAAGCACATTTATCAGAAGGGATTTTTTTGAGTTCTGATGGTTTGTTCAGAATTCTTTGCTTGAAAGAAAATGAGTGTCTGTCCTGAGAAGACACAGACTCATCCAGCCACATGTTTTGTATCCAAGAATTAAAATGTTTTTGAGAGGGAATGTCAGAGTTCAGCCACGGGTTCAGGAGGTGTAAGTGGCTGGGAGAATACTTTTGGAGGTGACAATCACAGGCAAACCTATATTGCTTCCTCCTCTGAGCAGGCCTAACCCCAAAGACATCTCGGCTTTTTCAGGGTTTGAAAATGTCCATGGAAAGAGATGGGCTGCTTTGGGAAGAGGAGTTCCCAGCTGGTATGGGGAGATAGATATCCTGCAAGCTTGATTGAGTGCCAAGGGAGGAGAGGCAGGAACCTGAGACCCAGATGATATTGGATACAGGTGCTCCAGATTGATGCACTAAAGGCCATTAGCTGTTTGCTTCTCTGTGAGTTGATGTTGTTAAAGAGCTACTCCTTGGCTATCTTAACTTCTGACTGCTGCTCCCTAACTCATGCTCCACCAGGGCACAAGTGAACTGAGCAGCATCATTTGTAACTGTCTACAGGGGACTTCCCTTGGCCACTTTATCGAGTGCCTGCCTGCCAGTCTAAAGTCCTTTTATGATTCTTCCTGTTAGATTTTGCTAATATTTTATTCAATGCAAACAATCTCCTTTAACTTCGTAACTCTGTAATCACCCTCACACTGTAATTGTGCTTTAATGCTGCCCATTTGTAGCTGGATATGAGCAAATATTTAAAATAATTGTCCACTCTACAAAATGTTGGTTGACTTCATAGATTGTTTTGTCTTTTGTGCATTAACTCCCTGGGGATCTCGTGTCCATGTCCAGGACATCCATTTAGGTCTTTCACAGGTAAAGGGTTGGAAAGCAGACTAGAAATCCTAGGGAATGCTGTATTTCTTCATGTGGTTCCACTGTTATGGCTGTGTGTTGAAATTCAGCCTGCAGGATGTGATGTCATGGTAATAAATTAATGACTTGTGTTTATTTGAAGATTAGATAATAACCCAGGCATTGGATAATAACCCGGGGAGTGCTTGGCCCTTCTGCTCTGAGCTTCTCAGAAATTGTGATGTGGATAAAGCTTTGCCTGCCTCTGTCTTACTGCACTTTTCACCATGAGTATTATGGGGTGGGAGCCTTGTATTCATGCAGAGACATCCTGACACCTTGCAGAGGGGGTTTGGATGTGTTCCTGACCCAGGCAGCTGTGGGGACACAGAGCTCCCGACCTTTGCAAGGTGCGGGTTCCAAACTCTGGGCTCACTGCACGTGCAGAACTCATCAGAGGTGAGCTTGAAGGTCCCTTCCAAGCCAGGATGGAAGCATTCCAGGAGTTTGTGTTCACTGGAGAGGAGCTTGTTGAGTTTCCCAGCCTGGTTGTCACTGGTGTGTTCCTCTGTGAGGGAGTGGCTGTGGTGGCAGGGTGGCTTGTGGCAGGCAGAGGCTTCCCACCCTGGCACCCAGGGGAGTATGGAACACCTCAGAGCTGTATCCTCAGAGCCTTATCACTGAATCTCTGCTTTCAGGTTCAGCTTTTGTTCCCAGAGGAACCCAAGGTTGGGGTACATCTGTTCAAAGTGATCTTTCTGGGCTGATTTAATTCATGGCTGTCAAAATGCTGGTTTTTCTTCCTGCACCTTGTCTTCATATTCCCAGTTTCCAGTGTCAAAGGATACTCCATGAGGTTTTGGAGACATGCTCTGTGATTTGCCTGACAGGGTGGGGCCTTATCAAGAGGGAAATAACAATGCTAAGGGAAACAGCAGCACAGGGAGTATCAGTAACGGGCTTCTTTCAAGTCTGCCTCATGCAAAGCATTAATGACATTTTCTGCACCCTGAACTGGAGTAACTTCTGCAGTGGCTCTGTCAGCTGTGTCAGCAAACTTCATGTTTGGGACTGAGGTATCGTTGAGTTTTATTTTTATTTAAAAATGAGAGGCAGCTGAGGGTCTGTAGTAGACTGAGCTGAAGTGGATCTTGCTTTTAGAAATAACTGGAGGAGATTTGCTGGTGGTGAGTAGCCAGTGCAGTGACAGGGTGTGTGCAGACAGCTGGAAATGCTCACACTTGCTTGCTTCCCAGTACTGTCCTGAATTAGGATAGTTGGGACAGAGCCCAGTGCAGCTCGTGGGGTGTATTCCAGTGTGACATTTGCACACCAGCCTGTTCCCTGGTCACTTAGTGCTACTCACTGCTGGGAAGAAGTACTCAGGCTTTGTGGAGTCTCTTTGCCTGGGGTTGATGGATTTGGGGGTGCTGGAGCAATGCTTGAGGGAAAAATGGTGGTTCTCACACCCTTTTGTCTTTGTGGTGTTGATGGTCATGGAAGAAGCCCCACAAACTTCAACTGGAAGGGAGGAAAAGTCCATATATTTCCACAGACACTGTGAAGTGGCACGTGAAGATTTTGGAGAGCTGAACATGTTGATGCTGCTGTCTTTATAGCCTTAAAAGTGGGTGAAGAATTAAAACGAATAAAAAGAGGAATGGTTTCTGTAGTGGCTTCTCTGGAGGCAGTATTATCTTCTGGTTCTGAGGATTTGTTTCCTTTCCTGGTCTGCTCTAAAAACATTTCCTTTTTCATAAAAGCAGTGAATTACTCCATGGACATTTATGTGAAGGGACTGCTGAGTGCTTAATAACTTACTTATTTTATTTGGGCTGTACTTTTTAAAAATGAGGTGTTCAAGTCAGGCCCTTAGAAGACAGATTGTCCTGCCCGATTGTCTTGAGCAAAGTACCTTTCTGGTTTTAATTGGGGTTTTTATTGCTATGATTTACAGTGGCAGGGTGAGGGCAGCACCGTTCCTGCAGTGCCTCAGCCAAGTGGGAAGAGAAGGAGAAGGAGCAGAGCTATTCCTTATCTGGACACTTTCCTAGGTGCTTACAGAGCTGTGTACTTAAATAATTCCTCGATGTAAGTATTGATGTGCAGCAAAGCCACGCCAGCGTTTAACACAAGTGTTCTCAGCGTGACTTTGCAAATATTCCCGAGTTTGACTTGCCACCTCTGGTGCTGCCTCTTGTCATCAGAGTCAGGGAGAGAGGTTTGTGCAAGGCTCAGAAATGCAGATAAAATCAGACACTTGGAAATCACCTCTGGGAGCAGTCCTTGGTGGCTTTCCTGGGCTGATCTGCTCGCTGGTCCTCTGTGTCCACTGCCACCTCCTCGTGTCCATTCCCACCTCTCCCTGTCCATTCCCATCTCCACAGGCCCTGTCCTGTCCTGTGGGCCCCAAGTCCTTCCTTGCTTTGGGAACCCTGTGCTGCATTTGGGGTTTTTGGTAAGGTTAGAAAGGAGGGGAATTTGGCATTTCAGCACCAGCAGCCACCCTGTTGGTGTGTTCTGTTCCCTGTCCTCAAAATGCAGGAATATTGTTCTGGCAAGCGTTGTCAAACTTGAGTTCTCCTGTCATGTGCAGATGCAATGGATTTCCTAGAAGCTTCAGGGAGGGGATGAAAGTGATGTAGATTGTTTTTAACAACTGGTGATTCAGTCATTGAAGCATAAACTGGATTTTTAATGTGCTGAAGAAGGAAACAAAGCCTGGCTTGGTAAGGTCAGCATCAGAAATTTAGGGGCTGTGTTGATTTTTCTTTTGCATTACAGTTTATGGAGAACATTTTATTCTTTCCTTGATTAAACTTCTTTTGCAACGTGTGTCAGTCCATCTTAAATCCTGTGTAGGAAGGTCTGTGGCTATATCTGATGAGGGCAGAACCTTCTTCTGCTTTTGGGACTTCAGCTCCCCTTTTTGCAGCTGGGTGGTGTCATCCAGGTTGTTTTTAATCTTTTCCCCTGTCAGGCTGTTGAGCAAACTTCCAGGTGCGGGGTTGTGGGGGACAGGGACATCCCTCCAAGTGCAGGATTATGGGGACTGGGACACCCCTCAAAGTTTAGGATTGTGGGGACTGGGACACCCTTCCAGGTGCGGGGTTGTGGGGGACAGGGACATCCCTCCAAGTGCAGGATTATGGGGACTGGGACACCCCTCAAAGTTTAGGATTGTGGGGACTGGGACACCCTTCCAGGTGTGGGGTTATGGGGACTGGGACACTCTTCCAAGTGTGGGTTGTGGGGGACAGGGACACCCTTCGAAGTTTAGGATTGTGGAGACAGGGACACCCCTCCTGGTGTGGGGTTGTGGAGATGGGGACACCCCTCCAAGTGTGGGTTGTGGGGATTGGGACACCCTTAAAGTTTAGGATTGTGGGGACTGGAACAGGTGTGAGGTTGTGGAGATTGGGATACCTCTCCAAGTGTGGGTTCTGGGGATTGGGACACCCCTTAAAGTTTAGGATTGTGGGGACTGGGACACCCCTTCAGGTGTGGGGTTGTGGAGATTGGGACACCCCTGCAAGTGTGGGTTCTGGGGATTGGGACACCCCTCCAAGTGTGAGTTTATGGGGGACAGAGACACCCCTCAAAGTTTAGGATTGTGGGGACAGGGACACCTCTCCAGGTGTGGTTTGTGGGGATTGGGAGGATGCTTTGCCACACTTCCTCCCCCGTGGTTTAAGAACCAAAGCACTGAGCAGAGCTGCATGGAGAAGAGGGAGGATCCCATCCTGCTGGTTCTCAGGGATGTGTCTGGCTTCTCCCCAAGCTGGCCATGATGAGCCAGGATGGAACTGGAGGCATCCCAGTGCTGCTCCCAAGTCCCAGGTGTCACTGTGCCTGGTCCATGTCACCTGCCTGCCCTGCAGGACATCCCCCTGCATGTTCACATCCAGAAATGCAGCCAGGATCCCATTTCCAAGATCTGCTTTTCCCAGCAGTTGCGCCTGAAGCTGGAGTCAGGGATCAGCATCCCCTCAAAGGCAGGGCAGGGAGGGAGAGCTGGCTGCAATTCCAGCTGAGGGTGGTCCCATTCCAGCAATTAGGAGGAATTAATTGCTTGGCCAGAGCCCCAAGACATCCCAGATGGCTCTCAGAGGGATGGAACAGATTCCTGATGCTGAGGTGTGTCCAGTTTTAGGGAGGTGGATCCAGAAATCACATTTGTGCCAGATCCGAGGCCAACTGGCTCGTCAAATCTGCAAGAAAAAAGTTTCTTTTGCTGAGAAATAGGATATCTTGTACTGCTGATATTTCTGAGGACAAGGGAGCTTAAATTTCTTGCTTACATTGGGAACTGAAAGCAGACAATCCTTGGTTTGGGCTGTTTCACAGAAATGGGGCCAAACATCCATTTTCAAATGGGTTTGTTTATTGTCATGACTTTGGTGGTTCTGTGCAGTGCTCCTCTTGGTGATATGTTCCTGTTGTATTCCAGGGAAGGTCTTTTCTACTGGTAGTGACTCCTTGCTTCTGAGCACAGGATTTGTCCGCAGCCTCAGCAGCACTTTCCCATTTTATGTAAGATTTAGCTCAATTTTCCACCCCGTTTTCTGTTAATTTTTAGCACAAATATGTTGCTTTGTTCAGGTCAAATTTGCAGATACACTTGTGGAGCTCAGTTTTTCTCTTTCCTGCCAGTGTAGTGTTTTTGCACCTTTCATAAATCATCTGATGAGCTGTTGAAGCTGAAAGAGGCTGTTTGGTGTTTACAAAGCTAATGGAAAACTTGAGTAAAGGACGCTTTGCAGGAAATGGCCTCTCAAAAAGGGAAGTAGTGCAAAAGCCAGTTGTATTTTCCTTGTTCCCAGACTTGTTTGGAAGAGATTATGAATCCCTCACATCTGTGCAGGTGCAGCCTTCAGGCTCCTAGCTGGGTATTTTTAACAGGAGCAGACCACAGCGGGGAATTCCCTCCCCCCTGTTCCAATCCAGTATTTTGGTTTCTTTAGGGAACTTGTGTGTCTTTCAAAAGCCACAGTTTGGTAACTAGGTGTCAAAGTTTACCACTGAAACTTTCAGGAGGAAAAGGGGAAGGCAGCTCCTGCTGAAATACCAAAACCACTGCGAAACCAAATGTCAAAATGCTGGGGAGGAGTGGTGGGAATGGATGGGACTGAAGGGGTCAGAGTTAAATCACAGTCTGGTTCTGTTCAAAGTGAAAGTGTGTGCTCCCTAATTCAGTACTCAGGATTGAGCTGTTGCTGCTGGGGGGTGGAGGGAAAGCCTTGGAATTCCAGGAAAAGCTGTGTGATTCCAGGAAAAAGCTGTGTGATTCCAGGAAAGCTGTGGAATTCCAGGAAAAGCTGTGTGATTCCAGGAAAGCTGTGGAAATCCAGCCAAGTGCCCACTGCAGAATAGCCAGTAGGACTTTGCCAGGTGCCAGATCTCATGCTGGGAGTGTATGGCCAGGTTCGCTTGTCCCAAAGGGCTTTTTCCGTGAAGAAGGCAGAGCCTTAGCTAACAGAGGGCTCTCCAAAGCTAACTCTGAAAGGATATCTTTTTTTTAATATGGAATTTCTACCTGTATACCCATCAAAGCCTGGGAAATGGCCATCCCTTACCATTTGTTTACCTGCACAGGAGGATTGTTGCAGCAATGCCTGGAAGAAGCAAGATTAAAAAGCAATTACTGTAGCCTAGCAGGGGTATGTTGTCCAGAAAATACCTTTTCCAAGTTAAATTCTTTCTCCAAGTTGATGGCTTTGAGGCCAAGACAGAGGGTAAAAAACTTTGAGCACGTGAAACAAATTTGTGCTGCAAACTATGGGAACCTCTGAAAGTTGACATAACTTCTGTAGCTGGAAGTTTCAAATGATTTAATTTATTTTGCTTCCTTAGGGCTCAGCTGTACTTGTTTTGTTGAGCTGGTTTATTTATGGACACATTGTGCTGTTCTCCTGCAGGAGTGACCTCTCAACTCCAGCAAGTCATCTGCCACTTGTTAGTGTTGGTGTTAAGCCTGTTCAAAATCTCTTCCTGAGGTTTGGAGGTCTTTTGCATCTGACTGGGGATGTATGGATGGTTAGCACAGAGCAATTGCTGCTCTTATAGCTGCTTTCTAGACTAATTAAACACACACCTGATTGTCACAGGTGTCATATTGTAACTTTAGGTGCAGCAAATGAATCAAGTGCAAACCCAGCGTGAATTCCTTGCCCTCAGTGCATTTGTGTGCAAGTGGCTGCACACAAATTTAAATTTATTCTTTCTTTGCAGTACCCAGAAGAATCTCTTTTCCCAGGAGACTCAAGTCAGTGTCAGGAGAAAAATGTTCCTGCTGAATTAGATGTGTGAGGCAGCTGAGGGCAAAGCAGGGAGTTTGAGGTCTGTGGTCCCTCCCTGAGCACCATGTCCTGACAGGAGCTTTGCTGCTCACTTGCCACGAGGGAATAAAGCACTCCTAGCACATGGAGAGCAGATCCCTTGCCTCCGGACACCCAGAGAACAGGCTCTGTGGGATCTGGGGGCAGGCTGTACCCCAGCTCAGTCACCTGTGCAAAGCCACCCTGGAGTTGGGTTCCTGCGCTTGCTGCCTTTCTGCTCCCTCCTGCTTCCCTCTGATGCCTGTGGCACCAACAGAAAAAGCAACATGTGAGACAATTTCAGTGTAACAGGAGCAATGCTGGCTCACTTCAGCTGCACTTAACCCCTGGCTTTAAGTGGCTACGAGAGGTTTGTGAGATGTGCTTGATGCGTTTAAGAAATAAAAAGCCTCGCTGTGAGAGGGGGGAGGAAGGAGCTGCAGCAGAGCTTCAGGCTGGTGGAGGCACTTCTGGGTGTGCACCCCTTCCTTGCTTGCTGTCTGAGGTGAAAATGGGCTCTCCAGCAAGAGCAGGTGTGCTGGGTAATGGCCAGTTTGCTGATTTTTTTCCTTAGCTTTGCTTGCCTGCCTTGCTGCCCAGCTCTCACTGTGCAGCTCTTGCTCTGATGTGGTGTACTGGGTTTGCTTACTGCCTTTGGCTCAAGTGCCTTGGAAAGGAGTTTCACTGACTTCTGGGTTCTCATGCCGGAGATCTCCTTGCTCAGCCACCACTCAGGAGTCACCTGCTCAATATTCCTCCCCCATGCCTGACCCAGCTTGTTCAATCCTGTTCTTCCCCTGTGAAGTAAGAGACAAACCAGGAGCATTTGCTGTAGTTCACAAGGCTCCCAGATGCACTTAGGCTGGAAAACACCTCCCAGCCCATGGAGTCCTAGCTGTGCCTGATCCCCACCTTGTCGCCAGCCCAGAGCACTGAGTGACCTCCCTGGGCAGCCCCTGCCCCCCCCTTTCTAGGAAGAAATTCCTCCTGATGTCCAACCTGACTCTCCCCTGGCACAGGTTTTAGGATGGTGGCAGGCTCTGCAAGCAGCTTGTGCCTGCTGAGCAGCCACGTGAGAAGGTGACATCCATGTGCCAGTACAAATCTTGGCTCCAGAAACGCTCAGTGTGAGGTGAAAGCGTAGCTGTTTTAACAAAACATGAAGTGGAAATGTCTTATTCTTGGTTTTTCCAAGTTTGCTTGCAGCTGTTGTGCCTGTGCCCATCCTTTCTTTCCGTCCTGCATCAGGAGTTATGACCTAAAAATCAATTGTGTTGTGCAGAGGAGTGGAGAATGAGACAGCATCACTGATTTCAGGTTTTATTGCTGTGTGTGTGCCCTGTGCTGAGAGACTTTCTGCTGGTCAAAGAAGTCCAGCTGGGACTGAGCAGTGCAGGCTGTCATCACCCAACTGGGACTGAGCTAATGTTGCTCTGCTCTCTGGCCTGCTGTTAATCCAGACCCCAGAATAAAAAAAAAAAAAAGGATTTGGAGAAGGCAAGAAGGTTGTTACAGTTTCCCTGAGGTGAGAATGACCCTTGTAAATCTCTGAAAGGGAACAGATTTATTGGCTGTGCTCAGCAGTGGCTTGGAAAGGTCTCAGGTGAGGTGGCCATAAACTGCTCTGTCACCAATTGGGACCACTGAAAGGGCACTGCAGTGGGGTTTGCTGTGCCTGTGCTAGACTGGTGGCTTCATTGGGCTGACTGGGACAGTTGTGTCATTTCACTGGTGTTTGGAGAAGAAGTGAAGTGGACAGTGAGGCCTGAAGGTCACTTTTGTGTTCCAGCCTCTCTGTCTGGTTTAGTATTGACATTAAATTCATTGGTACAGGCCAGCTTTGCCTGTTGCTCTTTGTGCTTTGGCAGCAAGCACTGAAATCTCTGTTTCAACTGGCAGCTGGCCCCAGCTCTGGTGCCTCTTGTCGAGTTCTGTGTGTTTCAGAATTAGGCATCTTCTCCCCACAGGTTTGAGAAGTGTCTTTGGACAAAGAGAGAGGGGGATCTCCCTTTTAAAGGTGATGGGGCCTTGTGAAACCTGGCAGTGCTGTGTGAGCCTTTTGGTGGATGACAAGGCTGCCTTTCTGCCCCTCCAGTGCTCTCAGAGGTGTAGGACAGTCCTTCTCCCTCCTTTTTTAATTTCTCTTAAGCTAAGCCTTGTGTGACTTGCTGATTTTGTAGTCTGTATCTCAGGAAGTGCTGCAGCTAGGTTGATGTGTTGCATTTAGGCAAACCAGCTAATTTTGGCACTTAGCATGCTTGGTGTAACTACTTTTCTCCCGGGTGTAAGAAAAAATAAAAGGCAAGTAAAGTCTGGTTTAAAATCACATCAGGCAGATTCCAGCTTGGAAGACAGTAGGAGTAAGTGAAGGTCTGTGTGGTTTTTTTTCTGTTTATACTTGTTTAATTCTGCTTTTGCAGTAGAAAGGGATAAGTCCATTGATTAATTGGGCAGTTTATGGATGTAAGGAACTGGTGCAGAACCAGCTGGTGGTTGAGAATTCCCTGGCAGGAGAAAAACAACAAAACCATATCCCAAGAAAAACATGGTTCTGGAGCTCTGGGATGGTGAGCCTGTAGAGATAGATAAGGAGACAGCACAGGAAAATGCACTGATAACTGCTCCAGAACCAGTGGAGTGGGAGATAACTGTCCCCTGCCCTCTCCCAAAGAATTCCCCAGGCTCAGTAGCCTGGCCTTTGCAACAGGGTCCAGCACGTTTTATTTCCTCTGCTGAAACAGGGATCGTGTCTACAGCAGCCTTTAAATGAGCTTTTTTGAGCTGGAAAATGAGCTGCTTTTAGGCAATAACATTCTTAATATTCCTGTGCTGCAGTCCTGTTCCCCTGGGATGACTGGGGTCAGCTGAACTGTGATTGTTGTTGGGCTGCACACCAGTGCTTTTGCCTCTGGTGACCACTGTAGTTGATTTCCTCTTGTCTTAAACAACAGCCTTGCTCAGTGCTTGGGGCAAAGTTGTATTTTAGGGTGAGTATGACTGTTTTAAGGCTGGAGGACAGCAGGTGATCTGCAGGCTGGCTGGATTTCACTCCTGTAAGGGAAATTGTGGGCCAGGCTGCAGGGAAATTCTCTTTATTTTGATAGTGGGTTTCTGGAGCTGCTTACTGGGGAAAACCCTGTAAGTTTTGGGTTTCCCTGCTTCACGCTCAGGTTTTTCCTACTGCTTGATCAACTACCTGCCTGAAGAAAGTGAGCAAGATAGAAATTACATCCTCAACCTTGCTGTAACAACCCTTTGCAGCCCATAACTAAGAGATGACACTTTTTGTTTGTAGCTTTGCTTTAGCAAAACAGTCCTTCATAGCTGGAAAGCCTTAAGAAAAAAAGTTTCTGGCAATATCTGTAGGAGTTGCAGTTCTTTGCTGTGCAAATGCTGAAATCTACATCTTGCTTTAATGTTTTTCAGAGCTAAAATATTTTTGGATAAACAAAGCATTTCACATACTGTTTAAAGTGCTTACAGCCAACCTTTACCCCCGGAGTGGAATGCAGCCATGGGGGAAAGTGCAGTGGGAACAAGGACCTCTAACAGAGTTGATGGCCAGGAGTGGGCTGGAGTGAGGCAACGTGTCCTATCTAAATGTTAATTTTGATTGGCATATCACATTCCAAGCCATTTATTGTAGGAAAAATTACTGGCGTACATAACCAGATTATTTTTTGTTTGTGGAACAGTCTGCAGTTGGTTTTTCTCCTCCAAATTTCCACTGGATACTGCCGAGTAAGTAAGGAGCAGCTAGAAATGTGCTGGAAAATCATAGCGTGGCATCTTAGGAATCATAGAGGAACCTGCTGAGATAAAGTCTGCTGTTTTCCAGAGGAGAAGCACATTTCTGATATTTGCTATTTTACAGTAAAGAAGTTCCGATGTCTCTCTTCCCCTACAGAGGGGAAGAGTTTTTCCCAACCTGGTGTCTGTGAGAGAGCAAACCCTCCCAGCTTGTTAGGCAGTAATGAAAACATAGCTGTGTGGCCAGGAAAAAAGGATTTCTTTGCACTCCTGTGCCTGGGAAAGGTGGGATGAGGCAGGAGCTGGAATCCCAAGGAGTGGGCAGTGGCACGTAGACTCCTCTCCTCCCTGTAAGGATGTGTCCTTGCCAGAGAGTGTTGTGGATACAAAGAGTTTCAGTGGGATCGAGTTGCAGGGAGTGGGGGAAAGCTGAGCAGCTATTGGGATGAGAGGTTCCCAAAGGGGTGCTAAATCCATGCTCAGGAAGCTCCTGGAGCTGAAAGTAGCCAAAACCTCAGGCAGAGCCTTGTCTGGTACAGGGCAGTTTAGCTGCTCTTACATGTTGATTTAACTGCTACAGCTGAGCAGCTTTGAGGGTTAGTGGTTTTTTTTGCTTCTTCTCTGTTTTTTTGCTTGTTTGTGGTTTTCTGTTGTATGTTGCTATAAAGGAAATAAAAGCCCTAAAGCTTGGGGTGACTGACTTTGAGGGTTGTAATAGTGGAGGCAAAACCCTGACTTTTCATTGAGTGTTGGCAGCACCAAAAGGAATCTGCAAAAAGTCATCCCTGGTCTTGGGTGTGCTGACTCCTTCCCAGAGGTGCCATAGCAGCCATACTTCCCCTTTTCCCACTTTTCAGCCTTTCTTTGATGGAGTTTTCCTGGGCAGGAAGGTGAATTGCAAAGGTTAGCACGGGATAGCTGCCCATGCACTGGAAGTTTGCTGGTCTGATATCAGCACAATTATTGTGCAAATCCTCATTTAGATGAGACCCACATATGGATGGAATGATATTTTAAGAGCTCAAAGAAGCCTCCTTTATAAATTTAAGTGCCAGCAGCACATTTTTTATACTCAGAAGATCTTTGCTGCAGTAACTTGGGGAAAACTGCTTGGGCGCACTGTGAGGTATTAGCCACTTGAGCAGAATGTGTTTTAGGTGTGTTTTTTTTACCACTTCAGTGGAGCTCTTCGGGTTCTTCACAGAGCAGGTTGTTTTTAGCTGTCCTGAGAAGTATCCCCTGGCCTCCCTGCCCAGGAGAACCACAGCATCTTGGTGGAATTGTGGAATTGTGGAATTGATTCCCCTCCATGTGTCCTTGGAGTGAGCTCTGTGCCTGCGGTGACAAAGGAGACATTCAGTCACCAGCTCAGGATCCTATTCCCTGAATCTGGACTAATGCTCTTAACCCTGCTGGGGCTGGAAGAGCAGCCAGCAGGTCCGGGCTGGTGCCCTGCTCCTTTCCTGTAGTCTCTGCAGGCTGTAAAGGGCTCTGTCTCTCTGCTCTGCCCATCCTCCCTTTGGGATCTTCAGGGAAGCACCAGCAGCCATCCTGGTCTCTCTCCTCCTTCCCAGGCCATCACACACTGCTCTGCAGGAGTCATGTTCCACTTAGTGAAGTCTCATCCTCCTAGGAATTGTTCTGATGTTAAAAACTTAGAAATCTCATGGTTTCTCAACTCTCTGATCCTTGAAGACCTCTTTTTCTGAAGCAGTTACTGTGATTTCTGTCTTTGCAGTGGCTGAATCTCAGCTATTTCCTGTTAAAAGGTGGGATATGTCTGAGCTGCTGTTGTTTCAAAGCACTTGCAAAATGGGAAGAACTAAGTTTAAACTGCTGTGGCTCATTTCTGAATCAGTGGATAACTTGGCAGGGAGGCTTTTGGCTGTGAGGTCATGGATTTAAGCATACTGGGAATTCTGACATTATCTACAGGTCAAGGTGAACCATTTCTGTCTCCATATCTTTAGCAGGAACATGGAGGCCAAGCCTGTCATGGAGTCCTCAGCTTTCATCCCATCCTCCTGCAAAACCAGGATAGGTACCAGTCACTGGAAAATGGTTCATGAGATGCCAAACACCAGTTTGATTGGTAAAATCAAGCAGTATACTAAGGAATATGAAGTGATTCCTATTGGTGATGGACAACAGGAAACTTCTCTGATGTCACTGCAGTCCATAACTCTGCTCATTCCTTGAATTCCTTATCCCTAACATGTCTAAATGATCAGACCATGGATTTTTATCTTGATGGGTCTGGCTGTGAACACCCTGCCAAGGCCTCAGCTGTGAGCAGTTGCAGTGTGTTTCATGTTATTTATGTTTTCTCACCTAGTCATAACTTGCTTTCTTAGAATTAACCAATCTTTGCTTTTTCTCTTCAAAGTATTTTGGGTGAATCTGGGGGAATTCTGTGCATTACACCCTTTGGGGACAGCTGAAAATATCAGTGTGTACCAAGTAATTTCTCAGTGTCCAGGCATCCATGTAGGGCCAAGATTTCCATGAGGCACTTGGCTCCCTAAGAGATGAGAAGAATCATAGCCACACTGGGGCCAGGTTTGTGGAGAGGAATGTGCCCTGGAAGGTGTTTTTATGGAAGGATGAGCAACAATAAGGCAGGGGAGGAGGTCTGGAAACAGGAATGATTATTTTGGAAACAGGGCAAGAGTCTCCTGCTGCAGAGGTTGGGTGTATTCAGGTCACCATGATACTGCAGGAACTAAAAAAAAAAAATCCCATCAACAAATCCTACTAATCCACATAATTATGTTGTTGTTGATTGTGGTAACAATTTTTTTCACTTTCTGGGACACTGGAAATGAGTTTGCATTGTGCTGGCAGGTCTCCTAGCAGCTTTCCATGCCCAAAAGATGGAAGGGATGTTGCTGGGCTGCCTCCCTGAGTTCATCACTGCACTATTTAGTGGCTCCCTAGTGTAGATCTGTCTACTTAAACCAAATGAGGATCATTCCTTCCCTTTCACATTGCTATTAGCTGGATGATTTTATTGTCTCTGCAGGAAGAGAGCAGAGACAAGCAACTGTAGATTAGGAGCAATTTGCAAAATAGTTCTGTGATTAGCACGCCTGTGGAGATGTTTTTCTGTGTAAGGGCTGCACCACAAATTTTACTGGCTCCCTATGCTCAAAGAATTAACTGTGAGGAGGATTAAAATGACATCTTAGACATCAGCTAAACGTCCTCTCAAAATCCCTTACGTGGTCTCTAAATCAATTAATTTGATTTCTTCAATCCACAAGTAAACTGGGTTGGTGAACTTGTGTGAGTGATCTATTTAGGCTGAATTTCTCCAGAGTATTTTAAAGAGTACTTCAGTACTGGTTCAAAAAAAAAAAGCAATGAAATATGGAAATACCCTGTGCCAGGGTGTGAAATGAAGATGCTGCTCTAATCATGGGGGTGCCTTCTCCAAGCAGCAGCCTTCAGCTGGTTAATCCAGCCCTGACAGACATTCCTGATCCTTGCTGGTGAAATGCAATAAGAAAGTTAGACAAGAGCCTGCTCTCACTTCTTTACTATGGTGCTGCTTGTGTGGATGTGAGAAGTGGGAAGGAAAAGACACAGGAGAGTCCCCAAAGCTTTGCTGATGAACAGCACATGGAGTTTTGTAAACTCTACAAAAATGGCCCTCAGCACTTAGATGTGGCCACTTAACTCTCCTAAATCCTGGTTTGCCTGTAATTCCACGTGGATAATAAGGCATATCTGAATATTAATGAGAGGAATGATGTGCTCTCTCTGGGAATCCTGCAGGGCTCCACTGCCTGTGACATCTCCAGATGCATCAGTCAGAGATGGGGTCAGAGATGGATCTGACACTGGGCACAGTGTTAGATCAGGTGCTGAAAAATGAGGAAATCTTCTGGGAATCAGCCAGCAGGGCTCTGCAGGTGTTTGGGTCCTACTGCCTGGTGGTTCTGAGCCGTGCTGTGACACAAAGAACGAGGCTGGTGGTGACTTCACTCATTAAACCTCACGGCATCAAAACCTCCCAAATTTCTTCTCAGCTGGTGCTTCTGCACAAAGGAAACACTGTGGCTGTTGGAACAAGGGGTGACGCAGCCAGAGCTGAGCGTGGTCACCTTAGATGCTGAAATTCACACAATCACAGAATCTCTGGGTTGGAAGAGACCCCCAAGATCATCGAGTCCAACCCAGCCCTAACACCTCAACTAAACCATGGCACCCAGTGCCACATCCAGGCTTTTTTAAACCCATCCAGGGATGGTGACTCCACCACCTCCCCAGGCAGGCCATTCCAGTACTTTATCACCCTTTCTGTAAATAGCATTGGGCAGGATGCTTTTCCAGCCTGAATAATCCTGTGATTCTGTGGCACAGCTTGTCATTTATGTGCAGATATTCCCCCCAGATATTCAGCATCACTTAGCAACTCCAGGAGCGGAACTGTTTCCACAGGGATACTGAGTTTAGGGAAACAGGGCCCTGAACCAGCAGCTCCAGTGCTCTGCAAGCAGAAAGGTCTCCCTCAGGAGGGAGGAGTTTGGCATACAGGCTCATTGATTTGGGGAAGATAGACCTTCTGTTTTCTGAAAAGTGTATTGGCAGTGCTGTGTGTGCCACAGGGCAGACAGGACAGAGCTCTAATCAAACCCTGCCACGCAGTCCTGCTGTCAGCACAGCTGCCAGTACCCAAACTGTCACTGTGAATTGCTCCTCCTGTCCTTTCACCAGCCCAGAAATAATTCAGGATGTGGCAGGAAACGTGTCCCAGGGCCCTGGTGACTTGTTGCAGAACACTGGATATTAAGTGGGGGCCACGGTCCGAATCAATAATATTTAGTAGCCCATATCTTGGAATAATTTCTTCCAAGAGAACTTTTGTTACAGTTTGGGCTGTCTCCCTTCTCGTGAGGAACGCTTCAACCCAGTGGGTGAGATGGTCAGCTATGACCAGTAGGTGTTTATATCCTTGGGCTGGAGTTAATTCAGTAAAATCTACTTGAATACTTTGGAAAGGTCTTACGGCTAATTTCCTCCCTCCCGGAGTGGTTTTCTGCATTACCTTTTTGTTAACTTTTTGGCAGGTCAGACATTCCCGTGTGATGGATCTTGCTATTCCATATATTCCCATCCCTATGTAATATTTCAAGAAATGATCACATATCCCTTGTGTTCCCCAGTGAGTTAATTGGTGTATCTCCTCCATCACTTTCCTGGTTATTGTTCAGTTGAATATTTGTCGCCCGTCTGCGGTCCACCACTTTCCATCCTTGCAGGCTCCGTGTGCCCTGTGCTGCAGAGGGAGAGGCTGCACTGCGAGGGAGCAGCTCGGGATTCTCTTGGTGCTCCCAGCAATTGCTGCTGATTCACAGCTGGCTCATCAGAAACGTGTGTTTGTGTCTGAGCACCAGTCTGTGCTCGGGCATCCATGGGAATTATCATGCCTGGAAGAGGGGGCACGCAGGGCATGGAGCTTTCCCTGGCTGGTGTCTTCCTGGAGCAGGCTCTGGGCTTTTTGGGGCTCAGGAAACTTGTGGAAGAGGTTTTACAGTGACTTCTGTGAGCCAGAGAGAGAAGCCTGATAACAGAATCCATGTTTACCCCTGAAAGAATTTCCTACCAAGGTCGTTGGCGTAGAAAGCAAGAAAGAGCGAAAGATAAATAAGAGAAACCTGCAACTGTCTATTCCAATGAGCAGTTTGTTTGTAGTCTTGTAAGAATGTGTGAAAAACATGCATGCTAGAGTAAAACCAGGGGTTTGTAGCCTTCTGAAAATGGAGTGTTGCTTTTGGACAGAAACTCTGCAGATAAGCGAGTGTGATAAGTTTGGGAGGGCTGCTCTGGGGAGATAATGGCCAGTTACTCATGGCAACAGGGCCTTCCTGGGATGGGTGACAGCTCTCGTGATCCTACAGCAGGCAGGGCAGGAGGCTGCCAAGCCTTTCCCTGGCTTTTCCATGGCTCTGTCCAGATGGCCAAAAGCTGTTTGACCTGCAGCCTGTGGCACAGAAAATCTTCTGTCCTGCAGGTGGAGGTGCCTGCTGTCCCCCTCCCCGCAGCACTCGCTGAAGGTGAGGCAGTGTAAAAACTTAAAAGCAAATTTCCAAGCAATCCTAAATGTAGCTGAAAAGGAGTCTCAAGAAATTAGGATTCCTGGCAGACAGCTCCTTGGGTTTGGTGCTGCTTCAACAAGCAGAATTGGATTTATTTATCCATCCTTCCTCACCAACTTGTATTTGAGTGGAAATGCATGAATTGCAGTTTTCTAACTATGTGAATGGAGCAGGGAGACCTCTGTTTTTCCTTTATCTGAGAGGGCAAGATGAATTGGAAGAGCCCTATGGAGCACAGGGCTGGTTCTATTCCCAATCTCCACCCTGGTTTTGTGTCCCTTGGAGGCTGGAGGGATGGAATGGAGAGTGGGTTTGCTTGCCAGGGCAGGATGAGTGGTCTGTGTGCTGCTGCTGGCTCTCTCTGCCTGTGCAAGAGGTGGGCACAGGGATGGGGAGAAGCCTGGTCCCTGGGTGCTGCCACCTGAGCATTTTGGCCACCAGCATTTTGGGTTTCACCAGCTTCTCTTTGCTCCTTCCTCTCTCTCCTAAATGATCCTGGTTATCTTGGGGACTATCAGAAAAGGCTTCCAGCCTTCCTCCTTTATCCCCCCATCACACCTTGTGTGATGCTGAGTTCAGAGCCAGGGTCACTTCAACAGCTCCCTTCAGAGGAAACATTGGGCTCCACGTGGCAGTGTGTATCCCTTGAGTTTTCTGGGTTGCTCTTGTAGTTAAGAAAAGGTGCTCTGGGTGTAGCAGGGTGGTCAGCAGCTCAGTGGGAAACCCACGTTGTTTTGGGGATGCTGGTCTCCTCCAAGCCTCATCTAGGCCTGTTTGGACACAAGGATATTCTCTCTTTCTGAGTCCTGTGGGAAATACTCTTTAAAATGCAGCTGCCCCATCCCTGGAAGTGTCCGAGGCCAGGCTGGACAGAGCTTGGAGCAACCAACCACTTAGGATAGTGGAAGGTGTCCCTGCACATGGCAGGGGTGGAATGAGATGAGCTTCGAGGTCCTTTCCAGCCCAAACCATTCCATGATTCTGTGTTAGCATGGCCTTTCATGTATATCCAAACTCTTGTTAGACCTTGAGGTCATCTTCACACTCTAACACCTCCTGATGCTTTCATGAAGGCTTGCTGCTAGCTCTGCCTCTTAAATGCCCTTATTTTTCTGTGTTTGCTGTTTTGTTAACAGTGACTCTCGTGGCTATGTGAGAAGCTGCCAGCAGCAAGTCTGAGCTTTGACTCTCCTGTTCAAAATGAGCTTCTAACCTGATGCATCGAGTGCTCTGGCTAGAAAAGCAATTTCAGGTAGGTCAGGGCACCTTGCATTTTGCATTTTCAAGCACGTGTGTTTTGGAGTGGTGTGTTCAATTCAGTACCTTGTTTACTGTGACCTGAAGTGGGGCAAGTTCTTGTTATGGATACTTTGGATATTTCACAAACTGTCTAACTCCAGTATTAAACTGTGAAATCTTAGGGAAAGACAGCTGAAAGATCCCTTAGATCAGTTCCTTCTGCCTGCTTCCAGGGAAGGATGACTAAGAGCAGAACTTGAAGATGTAGATTGTGGATAAATGCTCACAAAATCCTGCTTGTAAGGAAATCTTTGCCCTTCTGGCTGTGGAAACTGGTGATATATTGTGTAGACAGCCAGAATGGGGGCTGGAATACCTGTGTTCTGTTCCACCTCTGGCTTTGGCATAGATAAATGATCTGCAAAGAGAGAATAAAAGGGGTGTGTGCCCTTTATTGCTGCTTATAGTTGGGTTTTTGTCTTTCAGTAATCCTTTGAAGTTCTGTGAGGATTTGCTGCAAGGCATCTCATAAGATTTGTCATGGTTTTGTTGGGTTTGATCCGTGCTGGAAAGCTCCATGACTGATTGAAGAGCTAGAGGGAAGGTGTAGTGAGAATCAGAAAATAAAAAGTGGAGTTTTGGGTGTAAAGATTCTGAGAAAGAGTGTTCTAAAAGCTGTTATTTGTTTGTGTGCAGCACTTTGAGTGAACCAAGTCTCTCATGCCTCCCGTTCCTAGTTGGGAAGCCGTTTGCCTTTTCCCCAAAAATGTTCTGGAATATTAATATCTGGAATATATAACCTTTACTGGCTGATTGTGAGAGGCTGTGGTGGGAGACAGAGCAGAAAAGCACCTTTCAGTTGTGATTCTTCCTAATCCAGCTGAATTCTCCCTGCAGGTGCCCTGAGCACATTTGTCTTTGGAAAATCTGGGTTTAGCCCCTCTCCTGTGGCTGTCCCAATGCTGCATCTCTCTGGATCTCAAAGGCTGTATAATTAAGATGTTCAGTGGCTTTTCCACTGGATCTGTAAGAAATACCACTCAAAATCCTGAGAAAAATGCTGTGACTAAACACCAAGGCTGCTGATATTGAGGGAAGTGATATTTTTGTGGGTCACAGATCAGGTGAATGATGAGCAGTTTTTTTGCAGTTGTTGCTCTCTGAAAGCTGCCTCTGTTTCACTGTTATGTACAAACTGTAATACCAAAGCTTGTTTACAGCAGTTGTGGAAAATTCCTACTTTCCCCACCCTTCTTCAAGTACATCAGTATTGGGAGCAGGTGACACTTGGAGCAGACACCTGAAGCTCCTGTCACTGCATTGATTCAGCTTCTGTTTGCTCTGCATCCAATACACAGCCGTGATGAATAATGCAGGGATCTATTACTTAAAGTTTAATGCAGCTTTAATCGGGGTTGAACGTCGAGAGGTGCAGTGCAGGAGGTTGCTCTGCTCTGTGCTAAAGGGAAAATATTCAACCCAGGTGTGGCTGAATCTGTGTTGTTGGGTTGTTCCATGTCCCCTGGGCTGGACCTGCTGAGGGACCTCCTGGGCTGTGTCCAGTTCTGGGTCCCCAATCCAGGAAGGACCTGGATGGGCTGGAGTGTGTCCAGGGCAGGGAACGGAGCTGGGGAAGGGGCTGGAGCCCCAGGAGAGGTTGAGGGAGCTGGAAAGGGGCTCAGCCTGGAGAAAAGGAGGCTCAGGGGGAACCTTGTGGCTCTGCACAACTCCTGACAGGAGGGGACAGCCAGGGGGGTCGGGCTCTGCTGCCAGGGAACAGGGACAGGACAAGGGGAAACGGCCTCAAGCTGGGCCAGGGGAGGCTGAGCTTGGACAGCAGCAGGAATTTCTGCATGGAAAGGGTGAATTAGTTCTTACTTATGTTACAGTGTCACAAACCCTGAGTTCTACAGCACTTCACTCTAACAAACTAAAAATGGAGCCCTATTTCTCTCAACAAGGCCTTTTAAGGATAAACTGTCCAATGAAGAAATTACACCTAAATTATTTTTACTTTTAACCGAATAATTAACCACTTATGTCCTGCAATGTGGACTTTTTCATCCAATTACACAAAACCACCCAAACCCATGGAGAAGAAGGTGAAGAAGAAGGAGCAGCCTCCACCCCAAACCCTCCATCTTGTTTATATATATTACTATATCCTAAACCCTTAAACTCTATGTTTCCACCATGTGATATTACACACTTCTATTCAAACTCCACACCCATAATCCCAGTTCTGTCATTCAACTTTGGAATTCAATTTCAGGCCTTGGCAGGGGCTGCCCAGGGAGCTTTGGAGTCCCCATCCCTGGTGGTGTCCCAGGAAGGGCTGGAGGTGGCACTCAGTGCTCTGGGCTGGGGACAAGGTGGGCACTGGGCACAGCTGGGACTCCATGGGCTGGGAGGGAATTTCCAACCTAATTCTTTGATTCTGTGGCACAGCTTGTCATTTATGTGCAGATATTCCCTTGCAGGTGCCTTGGTGTCTGTTACCTCTGTTTTTTCCTGTATTTATCTCACTCTGTGACAACACAGGTTCTGTACTTGTGGGGTCAGAGAGCACATGGATGACTCTGCTGTGATCCAGGGATCTCACAGTGGAATATCAAGGCACTGCTATCTCTTCAATGGCTTTTTTTTTCTTGGTACAAGTATTATTTTTTTAAACAAAGGAAAAACATCCCTTTCATCAATTGTTCGCTTTGCAGAATTTGAGCCTTAAAATAATCCAGGAAGCCTTTTGTTATATAAATATACTCATCCTCCAGCTTGGCACGGAATGTGCTTGACAGAGCTGCTTGCTGAATTCTGTTTTAAACTTGAATTTCAGTGGCTATGAAGGAGAAACCATGGGCTCAGAGAGCGAAGCAAACACTGATTGCTGTGTAATCACAGTGTAACAGGGACTATTTAAAGCAGTGGAAAGCAGGGGTTTATGCCTGGAACTCAGCTTCTGTGTCTCAGTGATTTTTGTTTCAGATTGTTACAGCCAGGTATGCTCATACCTACCAAATTTAGCTCCATGGGAAGAGAGCATATGTGCAGTCTTTTGAAAATATTCCTGCTTAAGTTGTTTGCTCAGGAATAGAATTGTGTGTGAATACAGCAAGGGCTTGGAATGGTTTACAGTAAATTCCAGTGCAGAACACTCAGTAGTGAGATCTCCCAGTTAAGTGGGCAACAGTTGGTTAGAGCAGATGTTTAAACAGAAAATGAACAAAACATCACCACCAAAAAAATTCCCACAAACTCAAAAATCCATCAACCACAAAAACTCACCACCCTGTGAATTTCAAATACTCTTTGTCAGACGTGCTGGCTGTTGCCTGGGTGTTGTCCTGTGCACATAAAAGCACATTGGGGGGAATTTATGAATCATGTAGAGTTTTTCTGTGTCCTCTGCAGGCCATACTTTCCTTGTGACATTGGCTTTTTAAAGTGACACCTTTGGTTTGTTTTGCTGCAAGCCTGAGCTTGAAGCTGCTGCTGACTGAGGAGGTTGGATTTCAGTGGTCTTGGAGGTCTTTTCCAACCTAAATGGTTTGATGATTCCTCCCAACTTTTTCCAGGTGCATTTATCAAAACTCTCCCAGAGAAGTGGGGATGTTGAGAGGATCCTGCAGGATGTGCCTGAGTGGTTTTGGTACAAACAGGGACAACTTCCACTATCCCAGGTTGTTCCAGGCCCCATCCAACCTGGCCTTGGACACTTCCAGGCATGGGGCATCCACAGCCCCTCCAGGAAATGACATATTTGGCACTTGCAAAACTAAAGGTTTAATGGAATTTTGGAGCAGAGATTTTATATACCCTGTGTTCCATTAGTTGGATCAATCAAATTGGGTTTTGGTAGATTTTCTAGCTGCTTATTCAATGGCTTGGCTTGTTCTGGGTGCTGAGGATAATTTCCTTCTTGTCTCCTAATTTATTTGCCTTCAGACATGTAGCTGCTGCTGTGTTTCCTGGAAAATGGAAAGGATGTGCTAGCAGGAAATGGCTGCACTTAATGAAAATAGGCTGTACCTACTGATGATTAATCCTTAATCCAAAGAGGGAACGTTCCCTCTCCAGCTTTGTGGCCTGAATTAGCATCTGACTGTTCCTTTGTCCTGAGGGTGGCTCTGAATGACTCCGGGATTGATTCATGGTTTAGGGCCCCCAGTAATAGGATTTCCTGTGAGGGTGTGTCAGCAGTCTTTGTACTGGTTCAAAGGGAAAATGGCTTTTCCCTCCTGTGTTGCATCCTCTGGACTTGTGCCCCTTGGCTGTGGCTCCCTTTTCTCCCAGACTCTCGAACCCACGAGGTTTCAGCTGGGGTTTGATGGCTGCTGCCATCCCAGCTCCTTTCAAGTGTCTCATCATCCACCCAAGGCGTGTGGGACGGGGCAGGCCGTGTTCTCCTTGGCTTCAAGAGTGAACATAAATACATTTAGTGCTTCTCTGAAAGGTTTTCAAGTGCAGCACTGCTCTTTTGCAGCTCTTTTTGCTTCCTTTGAAGGCTGAGCAGCCACCACTGAACTCGGGGCTGCAGTGCGTGACTGCTCCCTTAGCAAGCAGTTAAAACATCAGCTATTACACTGACTGCAAATGTTATTTTGTGCTGAAGTCATGCTGGAAATAGTTCAAAATGTCTTGTTTGTTTGGATTCACGAGGGGCACGCTGTCTCGCTGGGCTCTAATCTTGTTTTGCTCTCTGATTTCTTTGCAATCAGCAGAGCTGTAGTCAAACCACGCTGAGGGATTTAAGGTGCCTCTTGCTCTGCACCCCAGGAGCCACAGACTGAGGGCAGCACCCCTGGGTTTGTGCCTTTTGGGAAAGCTGGGCTGTTAATCACTTGTTTTCCCCCAACCCCAGTCCTTGGATGGGTGGAACAGGCTCTGTTCCTGTGTTAATTAAACCCTCTGCCCTGCTCAGGTGAGAGCCCACATGCAGAGCTGGGACAGCCCTGGGCCCAGCACAGGAGGGAGCTGGAGCTGCTGGAGAGAGCCCAGGGGAGGCACCAGGGGGATCAGAGGGATGGAGCAGCTCTGCTGGGAGGAAAGGCTGGGACAGCTGGCATTGTTCAGCCTGGAGGGGAGAAGCTCTGGGGTGACCAAATTGTGGCCTTCCAGTGCCTGAAGGAGCTGACAAGGAAGATGGAGAGAGACTTTGTACAAGGGATGGAGGGATAGGACACAGGGAATGGCTTCCACAGTCAGAGGGCAGGGCTGGATGGGATATTGGGAATTAGGAATTGTTCCCTGGCAGGGTGGGCAGGCCCTGGCACAGGGTGCCCAGAGCAGCTGTGGCTGCCCCTGGATCCCTGCAAGTGCCCAAGGCCAGGCTGGACTTTGGGGCTTTGGGGCTTCCACTGCCTGGGATAGTGGAAGGTGTCCCTGCCCATAGCAGGGGGTGGAATGAGATCGGTTTTAAGGTTCTTTCCCACCCAAATCATTCTGTGATTCTTTTAAATATTTGTTACTGGAAAAGCACTGACTCATTTGGTCATTATCTTAATGACAGATGCACTTGTTTAAAGTCACTCCACGTTTTTGCAGTTTTATTGTTTAGCAGATAACACAGTTATTTGGATTCTTGCACAAGAGGCTTTGTTTCAGTTCACTCCTTAAATGTTTTTCTCTGTGTTTGAAAGATGCATGAAAATATAAAGGTTTTTTTCCTGGCCTGTGCTGCCCTGCCTCTGCTGTCCCCATTCCCAGGGAGGAGTTGCAAGGCTGTCAGCAGCTGTTCTGACAGATTTTTTGTACTACTTAAGAAGACCAAAAGTTCCATCTCACATATTTTGCTGTGCAGGGATAAATACACAGCAAAAGGTGGGTGAAATATTTGATAAGAACATACTGAGGGATTTTGTAGTCCCAGCACAGGATGTCTGCTCTATCACCAGAGCCCTGTGTGACTGTCCCAGCTGTTCAAATCATGTGTGCACCACAGCTACACCCAGTCAGGCTTAAATATCCTCCTGTCCAGAGCATGCTCCCATCTCCAGGTTCCTCTCTGCCCTTCCCTACATTGTGGAGCATCCTCACAGCCATCTCCAGACACTGACACATCACTAAATTCCCCAAGCTTTGCTAAGAGTTTATTGGAAAGCTGATGCAGCGTGGGGAGCTCCCTGAGCTGTGTGTGGCACATGCAGAAAGGCAGGAAGGTGAGGGACAGGCTTTGCACAGAGGCTGTGCCATTATTAGGATGTGTTAACGGGGTGGCTTCAGGTGATTTGTGGGTGCTGGTGCTGATCCAGATGAGCTGAGGCAGCTCCTCGTTCCTGCCCTGCTCAGGTGGTGGTGGCCTGTGCCAGCAGAAGTGCCCTGCCCTGGTGCTGCTGCCCAAATTCAGGGGCAGCACTCCACTTGCTCTCGATGTTTTGTTATGATTGCCCCGCCTGTGTTTTGGTCTCTGTGAAGCTGCTCGGGGAAGGCAGCTGAATACCAAGACTCTGTCTCCAGCTCTGCAGTTTTGCTGATCTGTTTGAAGTCCCCAGACAGTTGATCAGGCAAACTTGCTGCTAAATGGATGATCTAATTCCCAGTGAATGCTGTGATCACAAGCATTACCCTACATCACAGAAACAATTTGAAAACGAGTTCGTACTCCTCAAGCTGTCAGTTGTCTTTCAGCACCCTCCCTGTGCTCTTTCATCTTTAAATGCTTGTGCTGAAGCTCAAATAAACTTACCTGTCAGCAGCTGCAGGGATGTCTCTTCTGTCTCCAGCTCCTAGCCGTAGCTGGCAGTTTAAAAGCTGTTTACAGAGGAGATAAAGCAAGGAGCTCTCTTGTAGCTGCTGTTTCTCTAAATGATTTTTTTATACTCCAGTAATACCCAGCACAAGGTTGTGTTGGTGCTTTGTGAGGGCTGCTCCAAGCCAGCACACAAGTTCTGTGCTCAGAACCTCTGAGGACATGGCAGGGCAGGGAGGTGTCCCTGGGCAGAGGGAAGACTGGGTGGAGAGATGGTCTGAGGAGAGGTGGCTTCCTGGAAAAAGAATGGAGCAGAGCACCCAACAACCTGACTGCCTGAAGAGTGGCCCCCAGCAGAGAAATGCTGTTTCACAGCCCACAGATACGGGGTTCGAATTTTACAAGGGAGAACTCTTTTGAAACCTGAAATTCATAGACTCATAAAATCATTAGGGTTGGAAAGATCTCTGGGATCATGGAGTCCCAGCTGTGCCTGATCCCCACCTTGTCCCCAGCCCAGAGCACTGAGTGCCACCTCCAGCCCTTCCTGGGACACCTCTAGGGATGGGCACTCCAAAGCTGCCTGGGCAGCCCCTGCCAAGGCCTGAGCACCCTTTCCATGGAGAAATTCCTCCTGAAATTCCATGTGGAATTGGTGCCTTTTTAAGGCTGACCTGGAGCAGAGGCTGGACAGAGTTACAGAATAAAGCAGGGATTTATTAAAAGGATTTCCTCCATGGATGCACCTTGGGCAGCACAAGAGCCCAGCCAGGGCTGCACCCAAGGTGAACCAAAATGGTCACAAAATGGACAATGGGTCACAGGGTCTGTCACTGTGATCAGTTCTGCTCCATTTGCATCTTGGAGTTAATTGTCCAGTTACAG
Organism: Irena cyanogastra; assembly: GCA_013397155.1. Lineage (NCBI taxonomy): Eukaryota > Metazoa > Chordata > Aves > Passeriformes > Irenidae > Irena > Irena cyanogastra. The sequence goes on from VWZV01003294.1 coordinate 199,373, forward strand.
CTTTAGGTTCTGCAGTCCCATCCTGCTTGTTTTTCTGTCTTCAGCCCATGTTGTTTGTGCTCTTGGGCTGAGATTTGGATCATTTGTCCTTGGTCCCCAGCTAGAGAAGGAATTGTTTTGTCTCCCTGCTCTGTGCAGAGAGCTCACCATCCCCTGATAGGAAGCTCAGAATTACACACTAAAGCAGCACAGAATCTGAAAAATAGAAAAGCTAAAACCTGAGGCATCAGAATATCCAGGAGAGTCTGTTTTTTGTGGATCTGTTTATTCTCTTTCTTCTCAAGGGGGGGTTTTAGATGGTCATTTCAGTGAAAGCCCAGTTCTCATCACAAGTCCTTCCTTCCTGTTCCAGCATCCACAGTTGTGCAGTAGGAGTACCTGACAAATTGCCCCAAGAAGCAGCTTTATTTTTACACCACAGCCTTGCAAAAAGCAAGTCTAAAAACTTAGATAAGTGTGCTTAATAAACCAGCAAGTTTTTGTTTGCCTCCTTGCTTGTGCAAGAGGCCCCATCCTTGTAAAAGTCGTGCTAAATCTGAAGCTCGTTCTCAGTTTGTCTGTAAAACGACAAAACCCCACCAATTGTTTCCATGTTGGTGCACTGGCTGTTTAGTTTTATCTGGTGAATTCTGATACTCAGCCAGGGTCTGCTTCTAGGTGGTAATTTGAGGTGGAGTGAAAATGGACACTTCAAAGCCATCCTGTGTTGTCATCCTGTGAGTTTGAGATGCTGAAAACAGGACCAAAAAA